>APFE030353356.1:37417-78189 GCA_000404065.3 Pinus taeda
TTGAATCATCTAAGAATTGTTCATTTATGTAATGTAAAGGAGGTTTCCCCCTCGAAGAGGCTGAATTCTAAGGCGTTGATCTATATTTTCTATCTTTTCTTGAGCTGGTTACATAACATAATCCAATGATGATGTGTGATGAGTGATTGGTGGTTGGAGTGTTCAGATGGTTAGAATTGATGTCAACTTGGTTGTGGCATGAATTAGTGGAGGTGATTTGGAGGCTGAGCAGAGATGACGACAAGGCATGGCATGATGGCTTGTCATAGGTTGATGATGTTGCTACAATTTTGAATATGATTTTGTTGCAGGAGGTTGCATTGTTTCTATAGGTGTCGCATATGCTTATATATGTGTTGCAAGGATTGGAGATGTTTCTACCGATGTTAGAGGTAGTTGTATGACTTGATGTTGCTGCTGAAGATGTTGGAGATGTTGTTATAGGTGTTGGAGATGTTTCTACATGTGTTGGAGGTGTTTGGGCAAGTTGGCATTGTTGCTTGAGGAGTTGGAGGTGTTGGCCATCATGAGGAGTTTGACAAACTAGGGTCGACATGTGATTGACTTGTTACAAAAGTTTTCAGCCTATTTAATCATTTGCAGACTTATCACAGAGGCTTGGAGGTGTATTCAAGAGTTAATGAAGGTGTCCAAGAATTTTGGCAGAGTTTTGAGATGATTTGATTGAGTTTCTCCTTATCCTCTGCCCCAGTCACATGGAGATAAGCTCATGACAGTGACGAAAAGTTTCTAGTCACTTGGAGTTAGGCCTTTGCATGCGACTGGAGACCTCCATTCAAGTCTAGATAGTTTTTTGTGTGTGAGTTGGATTTTTCATGAAACTTTCTTTGCAATCCTCACACAACTCATGTAATTTTGGTATTATGGTGATGTTCTTGATCATAACTTTTTGTATATGGTCAAAAAATGTAGTGGGGCCTCTCGATGTTAATTGAAGTTGAAACTATGAAAAGGCAAGTGGAGTTAATGGATTGATCAAGTCAATGAGCTAAACCCATATCAAATCAAGCATATGAATAGAGTTTGCATAACTCACTAGTTCTTGGTAATTATTGAGTTAAGCACCTCAATTCATCCATATATTAGAGGAAGCTCAATGTTAGTATGGTTGATTCTCTTGATGTGTTGAGTGAGTGTGAGAGTGGAGAAGAGTTGGTAAGTTGTGTGAGGGTTGTGTGATGCATATTTTCTGAAGCAGTTTGCAGGTGTTGCAATAGTTAGCTGAAGTATGTTTCATCTAGTATTTTGTGGAGCAAGCGAGGAGGTGATTAGTGTTGGATTGCAGGAGTATTTCGAGATTGTTTTCTCCTAGTATATTCTCTAAATTATTGTTTGAGTGTAGCATTCATTTGTGAGTAGTTTTATTTGTTGCAGAGAGGTTTTTAGCTAATCTATTGATCATATTATTCTATGTAGTGTATGATGACAATGTGATCCAATTTTTGGTGTAGTCTTCATTTTTTATTGTGTACCTTGATGATGCATTTTTATATTGCTCATGTTGAGCAGTTCTCGGTTCCAAAATGAAAAATGTATGAAATGAGAACCACATAGAGGAGTGCATTTAGCGGACTCCAGTGAAATCAATATAAGTGAGCATTTTTCTCAATCTAATGGCAGTTGGATAGTTTAGAAGAAACTGGGTGGGGCTCATTGGTCATTGTGGCTTCCAACAGATATCAATTTGTAGAGTTGATTGATAGTTTAGGAGTAATCGGGTGTGGATCATTGTTCGTGGTGGCTTCAAGTGGATGGTAGTCCGTAGATGTGCATGAGAAATATTATCCATTTGATAATAGCTAGTTGTAAATCTCTATGTGAATAAATTTCTTAGCATAATAAATATTTGAGCAGTGTAGTAGTAGCAGGTGGTTTTTTTTCCTGGAGAGGGTTTTCCACCAAATATACTTGTGTTCATGTGTTGAATGGTTTTCATGCTTTCATGTTTATTTTTGAAGAGCTAATCTCTATTTGTGTGTTTTAGTTTATGCATGGTTAAAGAGTAGTAATTTGGAGAAAAATTAATATGTGCATTCACTATTGATTCAACCCCCCCCAGTAGTGAGCATATTTACAACAATTGGTATTAGAGAGGGGCTCTCAGTTGTAGTTGGATCGTTGCAGAGTGGATCTGAGAGTTTTAGCAGGATTTTACAAAATTTTCAAAATGGATCGGCAAAGAATTCCATTGCTTCATGAAGGTTAATTTGCAACTTGGATAATGAAATTGGATTCATAGTTTCTATATCTTGATGAAAATGTTTTGTTGTCAATAGAATATAGAGTTAGAGACGAACTTAATGATAAATCTAAAGGGATTATTTTTAATGGGATTTTGAAATCTGACATTCTTTTTGTGAGACACTATGAGACTGCAAAAGAGATGTTGGACATGTTGCAACATTTGTATATTAGAGTAAATTTATGGATTTCAAGGATGGATAAGAATAGAAAGGATTCAACACATATTTCATTGGTAAATCAAACCTCCTCACTAGAAGAAAATGAAATCCCTAGTGATAGTAATGATAGATCGATCATCAATCTTGAGAGACAACAAAAAGAGATCAACAACAAGGTTGAAGAGAAATCCAAGATAATGCCACTAGAAGCATAAATTCAAAGGCTCACAGCTGAAAATAAAGATCAACAAATGTTGTTGCAAATGTTCGATGAAAAAGAGTGTGCCTACAAAGAAGAAATTTCAGATTTGAAAATTCAACTTGAAGAAGGAATGAAAATTGAAATTTGAATGAGGAAGGGATACAACTAGTTGGAGGATGAGTGCCAAAAATTCAAGGTTGAAACAATTTCTACAAGGAAAGAAGTAGAGAGGTTCAGATCTAGTGCTCAAGTATCTACATGCAAATCATAGCTTTTCAAATCAGTTAGTAGTGGTGAAGAAAAAGTAAATCAACATCCATGTAAGAAGAAGAGAACAAGCATAGAATTCCAAATAAGAATAATATAATTGGAATATGTTATAATTGTGGAATACGTGGACACATAGTAGCAATTTGTAGTAATGGAGAGATCAGACCCCCTCATCAGAAGGAGAATCCAAAGGAGAAGCAGCCTCATGCATGCATGAAAATAAGATCACCATCATTCAAATATAATACTCCATTTTATGGTTATTGTTTCTCATGCAATTATTTTTTCCATAAGGCTATTACCGCAGGGCCCATGCAAGGAATAAAAATCAGATCAATAGAATATATCAAGTTATTCCTCGGTTCCTTGGTCAAATAAGATGTTTTGTGCATGACAATATTGTCCATAAGGCCAAGAACTGCAAGTTTCCCATGTCTTATAGTCTTGAATTTTAGAGAGAGAGAGGAAAATATGCAAACCCAACCACACAATAAGAAGAAGGATCAGTAGATGAAAGTTTGGAAGAGAAAAGAGTAGTAAGGAACTCTCATTAAAAATTGAGGCTTTCATGGTCTATGTGGGAGCATATGATTGCACCATGAGTTTCATGTCATTCTTGAATGTGCAAACATATCTAGAAGAGTTCATGAAGACAAATCAACACATTGTAGGAGATGCATGAGTTCAGGGGGAGTTCATAAGGTTTGAAGTGTAATTTTGTTTCTGATCTATTTCTTTTTAGTTTGATTATAATTGGATCAACTAGATGTTGAGGTGTTTTTAATTTTCTTGGAGGTATGGAAGCCACATGATTTCTTTATGTGGATATCCAAGGTGTGATTGAGGATCACACATTCAAGGGGGGCATTGTTGCTTCCTAATAAATTTCTAGTTTGTTGGTTCTAGCCTCACCTTGGAGGAGTATTATTATGCTTACTTGACATGAGTGTGTTGCAGGAAAGAATTTTTATTGTGTCTACCATATAGTTGCAAGATCATATGTTTGCATGACATAATTTGTGTATTTCCTTTGATAATATAAATCACATGTATTATCATGGATACGTAGCTGCCATGGAGATCATGTTGTTGGTGATATATATTTGGATGGATATATCATATGTTGCGCTTGCATGGGGAGAAAATATGTTGATGCCTATGATGTGTTGGTTATTATTGTGGTTGAATCATGTTTATTTATGTTTTTTTTGCTGATGTATAGTGATGTTATATTGCCCATTGATTTGTTGCTCATTCTTTATTGATGATAAGATGATGATTCTATGTTGATAATGGTGTTATATTGTCAGCTATTATGTTATTGTTGTTGTTTCCTAGTATTCCTTGGATACATTGTTTACTTGGATGCACATTAGAGATGTAGGAGAGATTACATGTATTGGTTCTTATGCTCCTAGTGTTGTTGTTGTTGCTTGTTGATGTGCTACTTGTGGCTTGAGTTGATATTATAATATAATGTTGGTTGATGAGCCTCATGATGATGAGGACATGTATTTTTTGTTTCTTTTATGTCATATTGATGTCTTGTTGTGGTAAGTTGATTTTTCTATTGGTGCCTATGTGGAGCTTGGTGGTTACTAGTGGTTATCATGATCTTGCCGCAGGACCTTCATGGTTGGGATGGTGATGGCCTAGGTGTTTAGTGGCCATGCACTAACATATCGTTTGGATAGTACTTCTATTGTTGACTCTACACATTGAGAGATTATAGCATTGCTCATGGAGACCGTGTATTTGCTGCACATGCTATATATTTCATTTTTATTGGTTTTGCTACATTGAGCATATATCATTTCTCATTGATGCCATGTACTCATGTTATTTCATATTTTGGGTAGGTATAGAAGAGAGAACAAGTATGTGCAGTTGAAAAAGCTATGTAATATCATTTTATCATCTTTTGGGTGTATTGGTCATGGAGAGACCCATGATGTCTAGTATGTCTTGTCATATGCTATGTATGGGTCATTGGAAGTCAAAGTAATGTATTGTTTTGTATATCATTGATGTAGCTCCACTACATTGGGTGCATTATGTAACCTTGGGTCTATATATTCATGGTTGGAGATATTTATGCTTATAGAGGAGTCATTTGTCAATCTTATGTACTTGTCACAACTATGTATTTTCTCCATGAAGCATTGTATATGTATTGTACTTCACTGTATATCATTGCTCAAATTCAATTAGAGTCATGGTTCATGAAGATTAGTCTCTTGCACTTGGAAAGGAGGAATATTGCAGCAGGCATATGTGTTTCTACAAAAGAAAAGGAGTGTGTAATTTCATCTCCATTACATGCTCAGGGGGAGCATGCTCAATTTTAGAGATGGAATGGCATTGGAAAAGATATGTTGGTAGTTGGCTTCTTTGTTGTGCATTAACATGGTGTTGAGTATGACAGGGGAAATATTTCTATCATATGACACATTATTGGCACTTCTTTAGTGTTGGTATGCCCCTTTTCCATTGATGTCAAAGGGGGAGAGAATTTGGATGGATAAAGATTAGTTCCAAAATTGTAGCTTCATTTTTTGGAGAGTGTATAGAGACCATCATTAGATTTTGGATTTAGGTTGACATCAATGCCAAAGGGGGAGATTATTGGCATTGTAGTGTTGGCATTGATGTCAACAGAATCATGATGTTACTTCTCATATGCCTATGTGAATCTAATGATGATGTTTGGTGAGTGATTGGTGGTTGCATTGTTCAGTTGGTTGGCATTAATGTCAAATTGGTTGTGGCATGACATAGTGGAAGTCATTTGGAGGCTGAGTAGAGATGGTTGTAAGGCATGGTATGATTGCTTTTCATAGGTTGATGATGTTGGTACAATGTTGAAGATGTTGTTGTTGCAGGAGTTTGAATGTTTCTACAGGTGTTGCATATGCTTCTATATGTGTTGGAAGCATTAAAGATGTTGCTACCAGTGTTGGAAGTAGTTGGATGACTCGATACTATTACTGTAGGTGTTAGACTTGTTATTATAGGTGTTGAAGATGTTTCTACATGTGCTAGAGGTGTTTAGACATGTTTTCATTGTTGCTTGAGGAGCTAGAGGTGTTGGTCATGATGAGGAGATTGGCATACTAGGATCTACAGGTCATTGACTTGTTACAGAGGTTCTCATCCTATATGATTAGTTATATACTTTCCATAGAGGATTGGAGGTGTTTTCAAGAGTTGATGAAGGTGTCCAAGAAGTTTGGTAGAGTTATGAGCTAATTTGATTGAGTTTCTCCTTATCCTCTACCCCAGTCACATGGAGATAAGCTCACAAGAGTGACTAAAAGTTTCCATTTACTAGGAGATAGGCCTATGCATGTGCATGAAGAACTCCAGTCAAGTTTAGACAGTGTTGTGCATGTGACTAATAATTTTCACGAAAATTTCTCTACTTTCCTTGTGCAACTCAACAAATTTTTGTATTGTGGTGATATTCTTGATGAGAACTTTTTAGTATATGGTCAAAAAAGGCAGTGGGGCCTCTAGAAGCTATTTAAAGTTAAAAATATCAAAATTCAAGTGGATTTAGTGGCTTTGTCAAGTCAATGATCTGAATTTGGATCAAATCAAGCATATGAACAGAGTTTATGAGCTGAGTAGTTCTTGGTAATTATTGAGTTGAGCACCTCAGTTCATCCATATATTCGAGGAAGCTCAATGTTATTTTGGTTGATTCTCTTCACATGTTGAGTGAGTGTGAGAGTGGAGAAGAGTGGGCAAGTTGTGTGATACAGATTTTCTGAAGTAGTTTGCAGGTGTTAGAGCAGTTAGTCGAAGTGTGTTTCAGCTAGTATTTTGTGTAGAAAGTTAGGAGATGATTAGAGTTTGATTGTAGGATTATTTGTATATTTTTTTCTCTTAGCATATTTTCCATCTTATTGTTTTATTGTAGAATTCAGTTGTGAGTAGTTTATTTGTTACAGAATGGGTTTTAGTTGATGTATTGATCAAATTATTCTATGTAGTGTATGATGAGATTGTGATGCATTTTTTCGTGTAGTTTTGGTTTTTGATTGCGTTCCTTGATGATACATTACTGTATTTCTCATGTTGAGAAGTTCTTGGTTCCATTCTGAAAATATATGAAAGGAGAACCACATAGAGTACTGGAGTTGGAGGACTCCATTGAAATCAATATAAGTGAGCAGTTTTCTCAATCCAATGGTAGTTGTATAGTTCGAAAGAAAATGAGTGAGGCTCGTTGGTTGTGGTGGATTCCATCGAATGGTAGTCCATAGATATACATGACAAAGAGTCTCCATTTGATAGTAGCTAGCTGTAAATCTTTATATAAAGAATTTTCTTAGCATAATAAATATTTGAGAAACAAAATAGCAATGGGTGGCTTTTTCCCACTGGAAAAATGACTAAGCTCTCATGTGGCCCCCTGTGGAAAAACAAATTGGACCTTATATTAGTTTGGGTGGACCTACCTATGGTTTTTGGTCCATGGTTTTGGACGCGGTGGCTTTCAGTCCATGGTATTGGATGCTTTAGCATGTATAAATATGTATTGTAACATTGAAAGGAATATAATGAAAAATCAAGCTGGCAGTCTCGGTTTTGGGATCCATGGGAAAATCTCTATGTATATGTGTTTTATGTGTTATGCTCTCGCATTGTTTATTTTTTGTGTTTTAGGATTCGTATGCAGGTAATTTCTATATGGGGTTAAAACCTACATTTGGTATCAGAGTTGTTTTGGCTTCAAGGGGATGCCTTCATTGCTGAGGGGTTCCGCTTGAGCCTGTGGTAGACCCTGTTCAGTGGGAGATCTGCGGGATCAATTCTGGTGGTGAAAGAAAATGGCGAGCAATGGAAAGATAGAGATCGAGAAATTTAATGCTTAGAGTTTTGAGTTGTGGGAACTCAAGAAGGAGGATCTATTGGTGGATAAAGATCAGTGCATCGTGGTAGATCCAGGTACTAAACCAATGGGAGTGTCTGATGAAGAATGTAAGAAGTTGGATCGAAAGGTTAAGAGCATAATACGATTGTGTGTCTCAGATTCAGTATTGCTTAATGTATGAGGGGAAGCTATGGTGAAGGCTTTGTGGGACAAGTTGGGGACTTTGTACCAATCTAAGTCTCTGAGGAATAAATTGTTCCTACAGAAAAAGTTGTATAACTTGAGGATGAAAGATGGAGACTTGGTGACAGAGCATCTGCATGCATTTAATACAGTGGTAAGTCAGTTATTATCTGTTGATATTAAAATTTCAAATGACGATAAGTGCATTAGTTTGTTGTGTTCTCTACCAGATTTCGTGGGATAGGTTGGTTATTGCAATAGGTAGCAATGTAACTGCCTTGCAGTTTGATGAAATAGTCTCATCCTTGCTAACGGGGGAGATGAGACAAAAAAATATGGAGATCCAGAATGGTGATGCCTTGTTTGTATGAGGATGATCCCAGAACAGAAACAAAAGTAAGTCATCGAGTGGGAGATCTAAATCTAGAGGGAGATCTAAATCTCCAGGAAAACCTGTAAAGGTGGTGTGCTGGAAATGCAAAAACGAAAGGCACTACAAAAGGGACTGTAAATATTAACCTCCTGACAAAGGAAATGGATATAATGATGCTTCTCTTGCAAAGGTGAAAACCACCTCAAATGAAGGTAGGGACGTGTACTTGGCTTCTTCAAGTACACATGTAGATCATGAGGCATGGTTGATTGACTCAGGTGCATCCTTTCACTTCACTCTCAATAGAGAGTTGTTCTATGAGTATGATAAATATGATGGTGGTGATGTATTCTTATTGGATGATAGGAAGGCTATAATTGTTGGTCGTGGAAAAGTAAAGTTGAAGTTGCAAGGTGGAAGGTGGAAGGGTTAGAACACTTCTGGGTGTTCTGCATATTCCTCCATTAGCCATAAATTTGATTTCTATAAGCAAGTTGGATGATGCAGGTGTAAAAACAGTGTTCGAGAAGGATACCTGCAATATGGTTTGAGGAGCACTAGTATTGATGTGGGGAGTTTGGACTGGAACTCTATACAAGCTACAAGGTAGCATTGTTGTTGATGGGTGCAACAGTTTTGTAGTTCCTGAAAGTGGAGCAGAAAATCTAGTGGTCGCTGGAGAGAAGACCATGTTGTGGCATCAAAGGCTTGGACATATTGGAGAGAAGGGCCTTCGAATACTTCATGGTAAAGGTATGGTAGAATGTATGAGTAATAGCTCTCTAGATTTTGATCTTTATGAAAATTGTGTATATGGGAAGCAGAATCGGGTGAGTTTCCCCTCTAGTGGTAAGAGGGCGAAACAAATATTAGAGCTTGTGCACAGTGATGTGTTTGGACCTATGAAGGTTCCATCACTGGGTAAGTCTGTGTAATATGTATCATTTATAGATGACTTCTCAAGGAATACATGGATATATTTCCTTAAGAAGAAATCTGAAGTCTTTGACAGGTTTAAAGAGTTTAAGGCTCTGGTGGAAAACCAGACAAAGAAGAAGATAAAGGTGCTGAGGACAGATAACAGTGGAGAGTTTCGCAGTAAGGAATTTGAATATTTCTATATGAAGTGTGGTATAGCATGGCAGAGGACTACTCCATATACACCTTAGCAAAATGGAGTTACAGAAAGAATGAACAAGACGTTAATGGAAAGGGCAAGAAGCATGCTCAGTGGTGTTGGGTTAGGACAGGAATTTTGGGCAGAGGTGGTGGAGACAACCTTAATCGGCGTTAGAGGATAAGACTCCACAAGAGGTATGGACTGGTAAGAAACCCTCTCTTTCACATCTAAGGGTATTTGGATGTGATGCATATGTACATGCTCCAAAGGAGAAACGAACCAAGTTGGATAGTAAATCTGAAAAGTGCATCTTATTGGGTATAAGGATGGCTTAAAGGGTTATAAACTTTGGAACCCAGTAACAAGGAAGGTTGTGTACACTGAGATGTGGTGTTCAGAGAGGTGAAAGATGTTATTAAACATGAAGTCCAACCAAAGGAACCTGTGAAGATAGAGTTTGAACTAAAGGAGGAAGAATCAGACTCTGTAGCAGAGGAGGCATCAGAAGATGAAGAGCCACAAACTCCGGTTGTGAGAAGATCAGCTCGAGAAAGAAGGCATCCAGAAAGGTATAGTCCATCTCCTTTCTGTTCAAACTTTGCTTTGTCTGTTACTGATGATGATCCCAGAACTATAAAGGAAGCAGTAGATTCAGAGGATGGAAAACTCTGGAAAGAGGACATGGTTGATGAAATGGCATCTTTGCACAAAAATGAGGCTTGCGATCTGGTGGAGTTGCCGGCTGGAAGGAAACCCATTGGCAGCAAATGGGTGTTCAAAGAAGACAAATGCAAAAGGAAAGGTGGAGAAATACAAAGCTCGGTTGGTAGCAAAAGGTTATTCCCAGGTGCCGGGAATTGATTTTGGTGATATTTTTTCTCCTGTTTCCAAGGTAACTTCTATTAGATTACTTTTATCTGTTGCTGCCACTTTTGATTTTGAGGTAGAACAGATGGATGTGAAGACAACATTTCTTCACGGGGATCTGGAAGAGGAAATCTACATGAAGCAACCTAAAGGCTTTGCAATGAAGGGTAAGAAACAACTGGTATGCAAGTTAAAGAAATCTCTGTATAGGTTAAAACAGTCACCAAGGATGTGGTATCAAAAATTTGATACATTTATATGGGGACTCGGCTTCACCAAAAGCAAAGCAGATCACTATGTGTATTTTAAATTAATTGGTGATCGTGTTATTTATCTGGTCTTGTATGTGGATGATATGTTGCTAGTTGGAAATGACAAAGGAATTATCCATGATATGAAGACCCATTTCTCCTCCAAATTCGACATGAAAGATCTTGGTGTTGCAAACTATATTTTGGGCATGGAAATTAAAAGAGATCAGACAAAGAGGAAGCTCTGGTTAAACCAAAGGAAGTATGTCGAGGCAATATTGCAGAGGTTTAATATGCAAGATAGTAAACCGATGAAGGTTCCTATTCCTGTAGGTGTAAAGTTATCTATTGAACAATGTCCCAAGAGACAAGAAGAGGAAGAGGACATGTCCCATCTTCCATATGCAAGTGTAGTCAGTAGCTTGATGTATGCGATGGTTTGTACTAGGCCAAACATTGCACATGCAATGGGAGTATTGAGCAAGTTTATGTCAAAATGAGGGAAGGAGCACTAGACAACAGTGAAGCAGGTTTTTAGGTATTTGCATGGCACTAGTGATTACTATTTGTGCTACCAAGGAAGACTAGGATTGGACAGAATTTTGGATATCTATGGCTTTGTTGATGCAGACTGGGCTAGAGATTTGGATCAAAGAAGATCTACAAGTGGGTATGTGTTTAACCTATTTGGAGGTTGAGTCAGTTGGATGAGTAAGAAACAATATTTAGTGGCACTATCAACTATAGAGGCAAAATACATGGCGACCACTCATGCAAGCAAGGAAGCAGTTTGGTTGCAGAGATTGTGTTCAAGTATGGGGTTAGTACAGGGAGCTATAAGGATAGACTATGAAAACCAAATTGCAATTTTCTTGGCAAAGAACCCTGCTTATCATTCAAAGACAAAGAAAATTTATGTTCAATATCACTTTGTGAGGGATATGATAGAAGACAAAAAGGTGTTGCTGGTAAAGGTGGACATTTTGAGGAATACTGCAGATGCATTGACAAAAGTTGTGAGCTCTGAGAAGTTCTCCTGGTGTAGAGAATTTTTTTTTATTTACCAGTTGAAACTCAAGATATGCTGGACATTTATTGTGATATCATTGTAGATGACTTGCTTAATGAGATACCACCCATTAGAAAAATCAGTCATCACATAGATTCGATTCCAAGAGAAAATCTTCCAAATAAAGCAGCTTACAGGATGACTCCAACAGAGAAATTAGAAATCAGAAACCAGGTTCAAGAACTATTAGATAAAGGACTGATTAGAGAGAGTTTGAGTCCTTGTACAGTTCCAACAGTGTTGAGCCCAAAGAAAGATGGAGGCTGGAGAATGTGCACTAATTCAAGAGAAATCAATAAAATCACCATCAGGTACAATTTAATTTACCGAGAATTGAAGATTTGATGAATTGTTTGGGTGAAGCAAGATATTTTACAAATGTAGATTTAAAGAGTGGGTATCATCAAATAAGGATTAGAGAAGGGGATGAATGGAAAACTACTTTTAAAACAAATGAAGGATTGTATGAATGGATTGTAATGCCTTTTGGGTTGTCAAATGCACCTAGTAAGTTCATGAGGCTTATGAATGAAGTTTTGAAGGAATTTATTGGTAGATTTGTAATAGTATATCTGGACAATATATTAGTCTACAACAAGTCTAAGGAGGAACACATGAGACATCTGAATTATGTCTTACAATGGTTGCAACAAGAGAAGTTACTACTAAATTTAAAGAAGTGTTCATTCATGAAGGAGGAGTTGGTGCATTTCAGTTTCATTGTTTCTGTTGAGCGTTTAAAGATGGATCCAAAGAAGATCAATGCTATCATGTAGTAGCCTTCACCAAAAGTCGTTTTTGAGGTAAGAAGTTTTCATGGTCTCGCTAGTTTTCATAGAAAATTCATAAGGAACTTTAGTAAGATCAATGCTTCTATTATCGACAATATAAAGAAAGATAGACATCCATTTAAATGGACTGCTAAAGTAGAAAGGAACTTTCATCTGTTGAAAAGGAAGATCACTGAAAAACCTATTTTGATTTTGCTTGATTTTAATAAACATTTTCAAGTGAAGTGTGATGCCAGTGGAGAAGCCATTGGAGCTGTCTTAAGTCAGGAGGACAAACCCATAGCTTATTTCAGTGAGAAACTAAATGAATCAATGAAGAAATATTTTTCTTATGATAAGAAATTTTATACGGTTGTGCAGTCATGTAAGAAGTGGAGACATTACCTGATGTCTAAAGAGTTTATACTTTATTCACACACCATGCATTGCAGTACATTATGCAACAGCCAAAGCTTAATCAGAAACATGCCAAATGGGTAGAGTATCTTCAAGGTTTTAATTTTGTCTTGAAGCATATAAATGGGCAATCAAATAAAGTAGCAGATGACTTAAGTAGAAGAAACATACTACTTCAAGAAAGTCAAATTCAAGTGTTAGGTTTTGATTTTCTTAAGGAATTGTATGAAAAAGACTTAGATTTTAAAGAGGCATTTGAAGCTTGTACAAATCTTGTTTTGTTAGATAGAAGTAAGTGGCTTGATAATTTCTTGCAAGATGGGTTGTTGTTTAAAAGAAATCAGTTGTTCATACCAAATTGTTTTATGCACGAAAATTTAATCTAGGAGAAACATAGTGGTGGACTTGTAGGACATTTTGGTACAAACAAGACTTATGAGTAGTTGAACAGATTTTATCTCTGGCCAAAGATGAGGGCTGAAGTGGAGAAGTATGTGAAAAATCCTAATGTCCATCAATATGCAAAAGGAAGAAGCCAAAACATAGGGTTGTATGTTCCATTACCTATCCCAGATAGACCTTGGGATATGGTAAGCATGGATTTTGTTTTGGGCTTACCAAAGACTCAAAGAGGAAATGATTCAATTTATGTTGTGGTTGACAGATTTTCAAAAATGGCACATTTTGCTCCATGTTATAAAACCAATGATGCTACTGACATTGCTAATCTATTTTTTAAAGAGATTGTAAGATTGCATGGGTTAGCTAAGAGTATTGTTTTAGACAGAGACTCCAAATTTGTTGGACATTTTTGGAGGACATTGTGGAAGAAGCTTGGAACTAAACTAAGTTTCAGCTCTGCTTATCATCCTCAGACAAATGGACAGACTGAAATTGTAAACAGAAGCTTGGGTAATCTTCTGAGAAGTCTTACAAGTGAACATCCAAAACAATGGGATCAAGTATTGGCATAGGCTGAATATGCATATAATGACTCTCCTAACAAGAGTACAAGGCAGATTCCATTCCATATAGTTTATGGAATGCACCCAAGAGGAGTGTCTGAATTAATAAATCTACAAAAAGTTGAGATGAGAAGTGCCGAAGGGGAAGATTTTTCTTCAGAAATGCAAGCAATACATGAACAGGTAAAACAACAGTTATAGGACAACAACATAAAGTACAAGAGCATAACAGATTTGAGAAGAGAGAAGTTAACTTTGAAGTTGGAGAATTGGTTTTAGCACACCTGAGGAAGGAAAGATTTCCAAAAAGGGAGTATAACAAGTTAAAGTTAAAGAAAATTGGACCATGAAGAGTATTGAGGAAATATTCTGCAAATGCATATGAAATTGACTTACCGCCTGATATTGGAATATCTTCAATTTTCAATGTTGCTTATTTGTACAGGTATGAAGGTGAAAATGAATATGACACAACAAAAGACCAAGAGAAATAAGAAATAGATTAGGTAAAACAGTTACCTACAGCAAAGTAATTGCAGCTAGAGAGGATTCTGGACAAGAAATTGTTGAAGAAGACAAGGAGACATGAGTATTTTCAGTATTTGGTCAAGTGGAAAGATCAACCAATTGGTGATGCTACCGGGGGGATAGAAGCCATGCTATAGAAGTTGGGCAGTTCTGTAGAAGAGCTCATGGACAGGAGCCCAGGAAGAATTTTGTCCTCAGGAGTCTGATGTAGGAGCATGAGGCTTAAAGCCAAAAGGCTTCGAACTTATTCCAAAAATACAAAAAAAAATTACAAGCAAAGGAGTGGGGTCCTTTAGCTGTCAATTTACAAAGCTTTCTAGTCAGGATTTGAACTAGAATCTAGGATTTGGATTATCATGTAATAAATTCAGGTAGTTAGATGTAGTGGAGATTATCGAGGAGAATATTATGCAGATTAGATAGGATTAGTTAATTCAATCCTTTGATTTAGGATTTGGTTGTTAAATGAACTAGTACTTATGTAAGTTCCCAATCATTGTAAGGGATTTTGACTAATTTGGCATGTTTTGCCATATAAGATTTAGTTGCAGAAATTATATCTCTGTGTAATTCCAAGTATATTTGGTCAATCCCAGAGGTGTTGCATCCCTCCGTAATATCACTATGCATTATTGAAATTCCAGTTTAGCCTTGAGAACTTAGAATTCTGTGTGATCACATTTAATTAGTTTTTACCATGTATTAGCAATTGCAGGGTTTGAAAGTGTACGAATTCCTTGATCGGACTTGAAGGGTCGCACTCATCCTTAGCCGTTGATTTTATTTCCAATGCCTTACGTCACGGTCAACAGCAGGGTTGGCCTTGGTGTTAATCTATGTGTTAATGGAAGTCACGCAAGCTGTAGGATCTAAGGCCCTCTGTTATCCGATGGATATCAATCTTTAACATGAACGAACATTAATAAAAATACCGGACCTAAACTTTTATACACCAAGGGTTTATCAACTTCATCGGCTCCGTGAGGGTGGATAAACGTCGCACAGATTTTTGTACGATGTCATAATGACAGTTGGATCATCGATGACTGCTGACCGTTGGATTGATTAATATCACATCACTAGGTTCAAGAATGAGTAAGTAGGCTGGAGGAATTACGATTGTTTTGTGCGATGTTTAAGGGACTTGTGAGGTACCTGTTGTTGCAGTTAAATTAAGCAGTTCTGCTAATTTAACAGAGTAGATAACTTTGGAGGTAGATGACTAATACTCCACAGGAAATCCAAGAGGGAATTTCGCCTGAACTTGAAGAAATTGTTTGCTCTTTTCAACGATTGTCACTATCACTTGCACCCAGGCCAACACATTTCTTTATTTGTAATCTTGGGGGTTAGACTTGCTCCTAGTAAAAAATGCATCATATATCAAGCATATTTTCAAAAAAATATACTAAAATCTAATTGAATAATATTTGAAAAAAATCGATATTCACAATCCAAGTTCTCCATTGTTTCCCTAAGTAAATTATATTGTGATTAGACCTATGCGTTCGATCCTGAGTAAGAATATGGAAAGTGGTGGTGAGAGGAAAGAAAATAAACAAAGACCCATACTTCACCTTTCCTTTCTACCAAGAGTTTATATTGACTCCTTGTTTGATTCAAGTCTCTCCATCAACCAAATCTTAATGTGTAATGATGCACCTACTTTCTGATGGAATAATTCCTCTCTTATCAATGCAATTGTAGTTTCCTTAATCATAAACTCTAGACTTATGCTGAAATACAGAAGTGTCATATTCATATGATAATTCTTCATGTTAATGGATTTTTACATGCACTTCCTTTAATGTATTTAATGAATCCTCCCCATTCCTTTAATATAACCTCAGAACAAGGCCTCTTTGACAACTTTTATGTGTAATTATCTAGTGGATTTTACCTATGTTTCCTTTCACTTCTTCCTTTCCAGTGTTTTTCATCATTAATATATGCTTGATGAGTTTTTCAACAACCCTTACTCCTACAAATGTTATGAGCGCTTTTGGGTGACCAATGGCATAAGGGAATGGCCCTAATTTATTACCAAATGTAGAATTAGAGGAAGGGTGAGTCTTGGAGGTTATGAGTTCAATCCCGAGAGTAGTTTTTAGTTTACTATTATTGAAACCAAAAATGCATAGAAATCAACATAATTATGAGTAAACCGTGAATGCGCTTCTTATAGCTGATGCAAGAGCACCAACCCTTAGGAAATCCAATTTTTCCTATATCCACATGGGGTCGTGAAGCTTCCCAATGAAAATAACTTTCCCTCAAATGTAATTTATGTATTAGAAATAATGTGCTTTGATGTAATTACACATATCCTTGTTCTAGAAATAATCTATCTTGTTAGGCTATTAAGTTATTTTAATGAGTTGGTATTTTTCCCAAGTGGGCCTTTGTAATAATAAAAAGCGTCAAGCTAAGTTTTCATATAGTCTTAGAAATAGGGGACAAAAGTCCAAATAACCTTTGCTCTATTAGGAGATATTCTAGAAAATCAAAATATCTTAATATGTTGAGGTAAATTAAGCCTACTAAATAGAGTTAGAGGAGCAGAGTGGATAAGTAAATTTGAAAGAACATCTAGATTAGGTTATGTCAAGACCTCAAAATAAATTGATGCATATTTGGCCTTGTGACCCTCGATCAGACGGAGGTTAAATTTTCAAAAAGAACATTTATAACAGGAAAATAATGAAGGAAAAGGGTTATACACTTAGCTTCATTAGGAATTAAGCCCTAGGTTTTGATGATGGGAACATAGGAATTTTTAGGTTATTCGGGAGCTAAAGGGAATATATAGAAAAAGAGGCCCACAAGCATCTTCGACTATGTCAAGTGGTATCATAGTGATAGTGTGCTCCTTGGGAATAAAGACATAATAGAGTAAACAAGAGAGAAAAAAATTAGTCGAGGGATTAAAAAAAGGATTTCTCATAGAGGAGAATGATCAAGTGAGTCAAAGCAAAGACAAGCTTGGAATAGTCAAATGGTATCAACGGTTTTCCATAACAAGAAGAAAGGTTGCATCAAGGATTGAGGAATACTACACAAAGAATCATCCAAGGAATCAGAAGAGGCTGAGGTGCTCAAATCATCTATATATTTTACTAAGGAAATAAGTGTTTTGAGAGGAGGATGAGAAGAAAGGAGAAATATGGATGAAGCCATGCAATTCTAGATCTGATGAGGAAATACATATGTAACTAGGATAAACCCAAGAAGAAATGGAACATAAATTTGAAAGCATGTTTAATTTATTTAGAACTGTTGATATTAGCAAAGCATACAAATTCTTGAAAGAGAATATGTTTCCCTACATTGAAGGAAGCATAAAGCTTGTCCAAGAAGAAAGGACAGTTCAAGAAAATAGAAGTGAAGGAGCACATAGTCGATGGTGCATGGTCATAGTGAAGTTTTTGCAAAAGAAATATGAGGTTATGATTTTCCAATATACCCTTACTTTTAAAGTTAAAATGATAATTGACCTAAGTTTAGGACAACATATGGAAGAGCAGGAATTTGTAGTAGATCGGGTGAATTATGCTTGAGTTGAAAATCAACTTTTGCATATTAATGATTAAATGGAAAAAATAACAATGAAGGAACGGGTCATGGTATTTTTATGTACTGGAGGGTATGTCAACCACTAAACAAAGAAGACAACAAGCAATAAAATGTGGTTGACTACCGAAGATTGCATCAGCACAGCTAGAGGGCAACAACAAAGTAGGTTATGGTACCCTAGAATGTTTAAGACAGTAGAAAAACAACTAGAACAAACACATCAATAGAAACGACACAAAGTATGGACTCTAGGAAGACTACAACAAGTTTGAAGAGATATGACCCAAAGGTCATAAATTTTCTACATAGGGAATCTGATGCAAGAAATCAACTCCTAAGAAATCCATTTTTTCCTAGACCTAAAGGGTGTCATGAAATTTCTGAAGGGAAATAAATCCCCCTCAAATGTAATTTGTGTAAACTAGAAATAGTGATTTTTTATGTAATTACACGTGTCTACATTCTAGAAAGAATATAGATTGTTAGGCTATTAAGTTATTTTGATGAGCTGGTACTTTTCCCAAGTGGGCCTTTGTAACAATAACAAGTGTCAAGCTGAGTTGATAGATAGTTTTAGGAATATGGGATAGATGTCCAAACAACCTTTGTTTTGTTAGGAGATATTCTGGAAATTCAAAAGATATGTATATGTGTGTATAGCTTGAGGTAAAGTAATTCTAGTAGATAGAGCTCGAGGAATAGAGGGAATTAGGGAAGTGGAAAGAACATCGAAATTGGGGGATATCCAGATCTCAGAAGAAAGTGAGGCATATCTAGTCTTGGGATGCCTGATAACATGAAGGGAAAATTTTCAAGAATTTTATTTATAATTGGAAAACAATGAAGGAAAAGGGTTACAGGCTTAATCATCTTCGACCTATAGGAATTTTAAAGATAATCAGGATTTGAAGGGAATAAATATAAAAAAGGATCCACAAGTGTATTCTATTGCGTCAATAACCCATCTCCCTCTTCTAGGAATTGCTCATTGATGTAAATATAAGATTATTATATTTTCTAAGATAATCATCATCATTAAGTGATCAAATAAGATATTAACTTTTTCCATTCAAGAAATAAAATATTAGAATTTTTTAATATTTTCTTTACTTAATCTAACCAATATACCTTTCTCAATTATGAAAATTAATATTATTATTTTAATACTATTATTTAAGTATAAACTCATAATTTAAATTATTTATAGATAATAAAAAAATTTAAATAAAAAAAATAATAATATTATCAAAAAACTTAATTAATAATTATTGATTCATAGTGTGTGCAAAATTGAAGGATTTGATCATCGATTCATACCCTTTAAAACCACTAATGCTAAACCCTAGATTTCGTTTCCAAAAGTTCATGAATAATATGTCGAAAGATGTTGTATCATCCCAATTAATATGATTATATTTTACACTTTCCCAATTAACCTAATAATAGTTTACACTTTCTTTTATTTTAAGACAGTAACACATAAAAAGATATATATTGCTGGGAGGGAATGAGAAAGTTCAGACAAGGGGAGATTCCAAAAAAAATATAACCGAATCAAAAGTTAATATAATATTTTAATACTAAATATTAATATTT
The DNA here is from genome assembly GCA_000404065.3 of Pinus taeda. Classification (NCBI taxonomy): domain Eukaryota; kingdom Viridiplantae; phylum Streptophyta; class Pinopsida; order Pinales; family Pinaceae; genus Pinus; species Pinus taeda. The sequence goes on from APFE030353356.1 coordinate 56,904, forward strand.
TTTGTAAGTTTAGTAAGGTTTTAAATTTTCTATTTTATAGGTTTATTATTCACTTATTAAGGAAAGTAGTAAGAAATTCAAATCAAATTTCTAATCATGAAACTTCATTTTAAACTAGCCAATCAATTAAATTTAATATTATTAATTAACATATAAATAATATTAAATTATATTGATTAATTTAAATTAATAATTTTATTTATTTATTAATGTGTTTATTTTAGAATTAACATTCAAATTTTTATCCCAGGAAAAAATTTAAATCACTTTCTCCCGAAAATATATACAACAATATAAATCACTTTCAATTCCTTCCAATATAATTATATAATAAGATTTTCTTTAATTAATCACTGACCTCCATGAAAAATGGACTTGAAAATTGGACCCTTTGTACCATCTCAAATTAGTCACTTTTGAGCTAGTACAAAGACTGACAAGAGTCTTTGTAATAAGAGAATAGATTTCATCCCATGTATATGACTCAAAAGGCAACTGAAAAATATCCTGCATTCTGATATAATCAACAAATCTGGAAGGCAAAGCAGCAAGGTATACCTGCTTCCAAAGCAGATTTTTGGAATCTTTTACTTCATATATCCGCTGCATCCAGTCCCTGTGAAAATCATCATATTGGGACATTTTGTGGCACTTGAGGTTCATCAAAATAACCTCATGTTTATTTTCTATTTCAGTTTCACAACCACACCAATGTTCCAAAATCATAGATGTTAAGGCACCAATCATATTATTTGTTACAGTGCCATCCTGGTTATGAATCACCTCTCCCTTTTCATCTTTCAGGACTTCAGCTTCCATAGTCTCAACCAACTTAGGAGATGATTCTGTTTCCCACCATCTGAGAAGAGTACCTGTAAAACACTGGATGATTGTTTTGCAAGCATCTACTTCTGATTTCCCCCTTAGACACATGAGTTTATATTCAGTATACATTATATCAATCATTTGGCGAATCTGGCCAATACTCATGTTATCTATGTTCCATTCTCTGTGGGAGTCAGGGAAGAAAGTATGTGCTTCAGGCATTTTTCCCTTTCCTTCAATATCAGGAGCAGAGTATCTGGAAAATCTATGCTCGAGGGGCTCATAAATTGGGAGGATTTGAGTTTCTGGTTCCTCAAATAAAGAAGCAATAGTTATCTTTTCAGGCTCTTCTTCTTTTGTCTCTTTGGGGAACAACAGAGGGAATTTTTCTACATTTCTTATTGAATGTTCAATATTTATATTTCTTTTGATCAAAAATGAATTTGGAACTGGCTTCTCTACTTTTGCAACCTGTATCTTATCAAATTTCTCAGTCAAGCCAGTGAGGAGTGTTTTAGTTGTATCAACTAAATGTTCTCCTATCTCCTCAATTTTATTTAATGACTCTTTAGTATATGAGTGAGTCATACTGGAATCAAACTGAATACTATTCAGACAAGAATTTACATTATTGAAAGAAGACTGTACAACATCCACTTGTTTCTTTACTTCTTCAGCTTTTGCTACATTCATTTCTAGACCTTTCAAAGCAGTATTAGTCCAATTTATTTGTTCACTAGCCTTTTGGATCCTACCATCAATCCCTAAGGCATTGTCATCTTTCTGGACTAAAGGAATGGCTTTGGCAGCATTTGATTTTTCTCCTAAGACTATTCCTTTGTATGGAGGAAAAGTAGTCGGAGTTTCAACTGTAGACCCATCAAGTGCAGTCCACCCATGCTTATCTGGAACACTGCTACTAGAAGCACCAGTCAAAACATTTATGGGAGCAATTTTATCTTTCCATGAATAGAAAGATATCCATTCATTATTGTTCTCCATATAATATTTCCAATCTGTAGCCATTCTTCTTTTCTGCTCAGAGGTATATTCTTGATCAAACTCATCTGCTTGGGGATTAGTGAATAAATCCCAGTTCAACATTTCTTTCATCCATTTTGCACTGATCTGAGATTTAGGACACCCATCCATGAGTGCAAAAAACTTATGCATCTCCATGACTGCGGGTTTCTTACAGTCTGAAGGGATCTGTTTGAATCTGCACTATGGAATCAGTTCTGACTGTTCTATTTTTCCCAACCCATACCTAGGCTTTGCAGGTCTCATGAGACAGATCATCTGGGTTAGCCTGGGGTCTTCTTCTTCTATTGAGTGGATCATAAGAACATGATCATTATCAGCTTCAGATTCATGAGGAAAAGGTATGTCAAAACGTCTGGGATTTGGACACGAACTATTTGAAGTGGATGGTGGAGCAGTGCCTGTACAGGGATTATGATGCAGATGAATATCTTGTTCTGCTAAACTGAGAAGGTTTACAATATTTGTACACTCAGGACATTTTACTTCTAAAGATGAAAAATTTACAAGCTGGGCTAATTCAAAAAGTTGTAAATGACGACAGGAAGAAAATGATGATGATGAACAAGCGGTATCTATAGTGGAAGGATCTCTATTATATCTGGACATTTTACAGGCAACATCTATTCCTCTTCGATCAATGGTTGACCTTTGGGGAAAAGATATTACTGCAGTTGAGGCATTCTCGGTTATGTTGGCTGACGTAATGTTCATGGGGAGTTGCGGCCTGGAATGATTAACAACCCAATGTTTTGGGAACTCTAGAGTTTCCCACTTTATCAGATGATGTTCAAATTTTTTATTTTTAGGGTTGGTTTTGACTACAACACTTGACTTGGAATCCCGACTAGGGGTATGACGGATTGCTGGCCACAAAGTGTTGGTATGTCTGAAACAGGCTTTAGTCTGAATGGCAATATTACTTCTTTTCTTTTTCATGTCGAATCCAGTGGTATGGATTTGCAGCTGTAGAATATCCTTGATGGTTTCATCAAAAGTATAAACAGAAAAGTTTGGATAACAATCAAAGTATACTGGGCCATCAGACAGAGGAGCAACAATTCCACCAATTATGGAATCTGTGTATTTATTGTGCGTTAGATCTCTAACTGTAGCGAGCACAAATGTGTTTAGTCCTTTATGAACCAAAGGATTAATGCCAACCCTTATACAACCAAGATGTAAATAATTTGTTTTCAATCTTTTTGCTTCTGCTTGTAGAGACTGGGGATTAAGCAGAGAGATAGTCTGGATACTATTAGAGTTTTCTTCAACTTGACTAACTGACTCTTTAATGCTAATCCTAGAGGCAGCAATTAAATGAAATGGAGCTAGATCGCTATAGACTTCGGAAGGAGTAATGTCTGGTAGTGCCCATCTAGCAGAAGGTTGACTTTATTCATATGTCTTTTCAACAGAATTTAAAGTTCTGCTTGCATTATTTTCAAACATTTCCCTGAGAGGACTCTCTTCAATCTTATCCTCTTCAAGCTCTCTGAACGAAACAGATTTTATGAAAGATTTCATTTTAAAATGAGTAGGATTATGAGTACCGACCTTTAGAACCAAACGTTACTGGCTCTGATACCAATTTTCAGCAGGGGCTTCTGTCATAAGCTTGCTCTTTCTCTGTGTCTGTCAGTTCTTTTCTGATAGCCAACTCTTGGTGAACCAGTGGTGAACCTACTGAGATCTTTCACGCTCTGATGACCTTTTCAACGGCATCCACGCCTTACACGGTCTTGGCGTCCCTTCGATCCTTTGGCGAACTTCCTGTGAACTTCGAATGAAAGCACAGAGAGAACTACTATCACAGCGGACTTCTATAAATGCACAGAGGTACTCAAATAAGAGAATAGCATACTCATTTTATTTCAGAATGAAGAAAACCTTACAGAATGCTCATAGAGCTTTTACAAAGATTGATTTTATGCAAAAACAAACTAGTCTTGCTTTTACCGGACTTTTCACAGCTTAATCATAAGCAAGTTACTACCGGAAGCTTCTGGCAAGATATAGGCTCTGTATCCGAATCAGACTTCACACCCAAAACTTGACTTTTCTAATGGTTCGGCCACTTTAGGTTCTTACCAGTGCCGAGCACACTGATACGCAGGCTTCTCGAACCACCTAAGGACTTTGAGTGATTACTCGTGATGCAAACAGATCAGACTGAATGTCCGCAGATGCAGAGCAGGAGAACACTCGACTCAAACGCACACACACAATTGCCTAAGACTCGATGCCCAACAAATGAGCCTTACCCTTCTTTATATAGCATGTGAAGGGGGGACAAACATTATTGTTGGTCAAACCGAAAAGACCTCAAGAATCATTTCTTTTCTAGTCTTTATCAAAGCGACGTCCGCACAAATATTCGGGCCAGGCCGAATAATTGCTTTCGGGTAACGCATGTGATATTGTCTGTAAAGTAGACCCTTGTACCTAAAGTAAAAACAGACTACACAGTGGATACTTTTGTACAAAAAGTCCACGAGAAAAGACTAGAAGGGAATATTTACAATGTGGAGGCTTTTGAACAGTAAAGCCCACGGGAACACAGATCACAATTAAGCCCTTGTGATTGGTACTTATTCAAAATAAAGTTAAATCAGGGAATCTTTCCCTTTTGTAAAGAAATTCATCACATGCCTTGGTGTATATCCTCCGGACTATCATCGGCTTTCCTAGTATGATCTGATGTTGGACTTTGGTTAGCACGCACCACTCCAAATGGTCTATCATGTATTCTTGGAGAGAATAGTTGGTCATGTGGAAAGGGTCCCATTCTTTGGTTGTCATTTCTCTGACTGTGCTGTAGATGCGATGGTAGCAGTCTCCGATGTTATAATCAAAGCATCTTTGACAGTGTCTTCTTTGATATCCTTCATGATACACGGGGTCCATGGCTGTCCTATTGACACCATAATCTATCCACCAGTTTTGGAACCATTCGCACTGCAGGTTATTCTGAGAGGCTGCCATTGTGCTAAACTTTAATTTTGTATAATGTGTATCTGTTTTATCATCGACATTCATGAAGTCCCACCATAACTTTTTATAGTCTTGAAAGTTGTAAACTGTATCTGGGAATATTACCTTAGGATCATTTCTTGGCCATCTTGCACCTGGTTGGACTTGTGGATGATTTACCCATAGATCTCTGGTACGATAGATACAAAAGTATGCTCCATAGGTCTTGGTATTACTATCTCCCTGGTGTCCAATCCGTCCAACATCATGGAAATTTGATTCTAAGGCTTCTCTTGCTGTCCTTGCATCAGCTTTGGCTTTAGTATATATCATGTCATGAATCCATTTTCTGCCTTTTGGATATACTCTTTTTTCTGGCACATAGTGTTGAAGATCTGTATGAGGCTAGAGGTCTGCATCAAGAACTTTTGTATTTCGTAATTGCCATGTAGGCTTCCAGTTGTTTTTGTATGTATCCCAATCTCGATTATCTGGGATAGTCCTCAAGACTTCACATTTCTGACTTTGATCCCATTCGGTGACAATCATCATGACCTATGTAGCTCCTTTTTCAAGATATTCTCTACTGAGAAAATCAGGGAGGCAATTCTGTTCTCCTTTGATATGCTCAATAGAGAAATCAAAATTTGCGAATAATGCTTGCCACCTAGCGAATTTCGCTTCTTCTGGTTTTTTGATGTTTTTGGCCAAAACTTTCTTCATTCCTGAAGCATCTGTTCTGAGAAGGAATGGTTTATTTATGAGATAGACTGCAAATTTGCTAATACAGTTCCAAGCATCTTTTACCTCTCTTTCAATAACAGAATATTTTTGTTCAGTTGGGTTCCAAACCCCTGAGGCAAACTGAACTACTTGTTCTTCTTCACCAACCCTTTGCTTCAAAATTCCACCCCAACCTATGTCACTGGCATCAGATTCCACAATTTTAAATGCCTCATCATCAGCAATGTATTGAATAGGTAAAGATTTTACTTTTGCCTTGATTTCTTGAACTGCTCTAGAGTGCTCCTTTGTCCATGGAGGAGGATTTTTGCCTGTTCTTTTATTGAGCACTTTTCTATCAGTAGCACAGTCTTGATAAAAACTACTTACATAATTTAAACAGCCGAGGAACCTCTGCAGTTGTGTCTTGTCCTTTAATACATATGGAAATTTGTCTGCAAACTCAATAGCGTGCTGCTGTAAAGAGATCTGGCCATTTGCAATCTGGTGTCCCAAAAACTTTATAGAAGTCCAGAATAATTCCATCTTCTTTTTACTAAGAACGAGACCATTTCTTTGGACCAACTTCATGAAAATATTTACATGTTTGAAGTGGTCATCAAGATTTCTGGAATAAATTAAAACATCATCAATATATGCAAGTAGCCAATCAAAATATGGCTTGAATATGTCATCCATAACTTTCTGAAACTTGGAGGGAGCATTTTTGAGACCGAAGGGCATGACATTCCACTCATAATGCCCTGCTGGGATACTAAAAGCAGTTTTGAATTTATCTTCTTCATTAACAGCTACTTGCCAAAACCCCGCTTTTAAGTCAAACTTTGAAAATACCTTTGCTCCTGCAATTCTTCTGATTAAATCGCCTTTATGCGGAATTGGATAGTTATCATCAGCCAGGACTGAATTTAGAGGCTTGTAATTTATGACAAGTCTGGGAATACCTCTAATTTGTTCCGCTCTTTTATTCACATAGAACCCATAGCAGTTCCAAGGACTAGTGGATTCTCTGATTAGGCCTCTGTTGAGTAGTTGTTGAATTTCTTGCTGACATAATTTCCTGTACTCTTGGCTCATTGGTATAGCTCTGCTTTTGCAGGGCTTACCTTTGTAATCTTCTTTGTAAGGCAGTTTGACTGTATGCTGCTTCCTGTGCCAGAAAGCATTTGGTTCTTCTGAGCAACATTTTTGTGCCAATTTTTCTTTTAGCTCTAGAATCCTTCTTTTGACCTGCGGCTATTTCAGTTGTTCTTCTATTCTCAATTTGCCCTTTAGATCTTTAAGATCTGTCAGTAAGGATTCTGCTTTATCCAACTTCTGCATAGCTTGGACCATAGTGGAGACCCTGGGAGTAGAAACATAGGGGAGATCAATCCTCCTTCTTGTTCCTCTGGATATAGGTACAGAGATGAAATAACCAGCTTTATTCCCTTTTATTCTTGCTGAACCATGTGGTTCCACTGCAGCTAAAAAAACATTACCTAATATACAGTCAACAGGTATGTTAGCAATAGCGAATTTCATATATACACAATGAGTGTCAAAGCATAAGGAAGCTCTAGGGATTTCATATTTGAGCTTCTTATTCCCTAGTCCTACCACTTCCCTTTCTGTAGAGACCTAGTATTTTGCTGGAATGTTTCTAATGTTAAGAATGTTGATGTCAGCACCAGAATCCAACAATGCAGTCATAAGAAATATTTGACCTTGGATACAGATTTTTACTTTAACATGATGTTGTTGATATGTAATAGTAAATAATCTCATATCCTGAAAGCCAAAATGCGGGTATGACCTTCCTTCTGCAATTTCAATTTCTTTATGGCGAGATCCTGTATTCCAGGATTCTTCTTCTTCTTCTTCTTCTTTAATCTCCTTTCCTTTCTTTATTTCTGCTATTTGTGCTTTGATGGCGGAGATTTCTGACTTGAGTTGGTGAATTTCACCACTCACTTCTCCCAAAGTCAGGGATCTTACTTTCCCTAGTTTTTGATGATGCATTTGGAAAGATTTAGTATTCCTTTCATATGAAGCATCAACAAACAGTGGCTTCTTACCTGAGTCTTTTGAAGCTTTAGATTTGAGTTGATCTGTAAAGGCTTCTATCAGGCGGTCTTTCATTGCACCATCTTCCATAGTCCTGATTTGGGCTAAAATCTTCATCTCAGCTTCTTCTTCAGTAGATGCCATAAGGACTTTTTCCTTAGGAGGCTTTGGCCTTTCTTCTTCTTCACTGGAGCTGTCAGAAGCTTCAGAATCATTATCATAGAAATCATGACATGCACATTCATCGGAGTCTGAACAAGAACATTCTGATAAGTCTGAATTACTATAATGTCCCATATTTACTTGGAATTCTTCATCTGTACTACTAAAAGAATCCAGAGATGAATCTTCTAATTGATGTTGTTGAGCTGTAATATGAATATTTGGACATTTTTCTGTAACATGGTACTTTGACTTACATCTTAGACAGTAGAATGGGCTGGAATGTTCTTTCTTGACTTGTTTAGCTTTTTGGGCGTAAACAGCTGTCTTTTCCCCCCTATCAAGTTTAGATTCTTTGCCTTGAGGACATCTCGAGGCTGTATGTCCTGTCTGTCCACACAACCAGCAAGTTATTTTGTTCCACTTTTCTTGCTTAGATGAGTGCAAATGAATGTCAGAGGGATTATAGTAGTGTGTCTCGGGAATATACCTATAAAAGTGTTATAGTATCTCCTCATTTATTATTTGCGATCTTAATTCACAACACCATTATTATATTTGAAATATTGAATCCGTGGCATAAATGAAATGATTGGGTATATTATTTTATTTTTGAAGTATTTATATTTAGTAAGCATAAAGAAAAGTTAATAATTCGATTCTTAGTTATTTACCTATCATGGATCATCTTTATGGCTATTGGAAAATTCCTTTGTCGAATAGATATGGGGCAATTGAATTTGGAGTGGAATTAAAATTCACCATTTAATTTTTCTATTGATTGTTTTTATGTTATTCAATTATTTCAACACTATTTATTAGCTATCTTTTTAACTTAGTTTTTTTTTTTAATTTAAAGTTATTATTTTAGTTTAATTTACTATGGCCATATATTTTGAATTTGTACAATAGATATTGTTCACAAAAGTTTTCAACATGGTATGTAATAATAAATTTTAGTACACATTTTTTTTAATTAATATACGCTTACATGCTATGTACTGTAAAAGTTAATGTGAAACTATGTCGTACATGTTACATAATTTTATACACTTAAATATATCTAAGTAATTTAAGTCACATTTCAATAGCTTCACCAAAAATTGTGCCAACGCCTAAGTTTCAAAAATCTTTTTTAATAAATTATGACCACAATCATGTTTCACAAATTATTTTTTGATAAATCAGCAAAAGGTGCAGATTTAAGAAATTGAAAAAAGATTTGTAAATTTTTCATATTGTTGATTAGATCTATATTATATGAAAAATATTCACTTAACTTGAAATTTCAACTCTTCATTTTATTGAAAATGAAAATTTTCTCATTCCTAATACGTAATTAAATAGATTTATTATACAAAACACATAATTAAATAGATTTATTATACCAAACACAATAGTGAATAAATATAAAATTAAAGAATATATAAACTATAACTAATTATTTTATATTATAACGAATTCTGAAAAATAAACAAAAATTATATAATAATAATAACAAAAATAAAAATTATATTAACAGTAAAATATATTAAGTAATCATATTCAAATTTAATTCGAATACGGACCAAGCCTACTATGTAATTAGATAGATTTATTGTACCAAACAAAATATTGAATAAATGTAACAATAAACATATTTATATTTATATAACTTTGAAAAATAAACAAGTATTAATTTATACATATGAAAAATAAAATAAAAGTGATATAATAGTTAATAATAAAATAAAACTTACATAAAAGTTACATATATTAAGCAATGATTTTGCGATACTTCCTTCCGTGATTAGTGAAAATGTGTTTTTTTTTAAAACTATATTTTATATTGATATTTTTCAATAATATGTTTTTTTAAATAGATTTACATTTGTAATGATGATGTTATATATAAATTTTGTATTTTGTATTTTTCAACTTTGTAAAATGTTATGGATATTTTATTAGGTAGTTTTTTACAATAGATTTTAGTTTAAAAATCTAAATATACATTATTATGGTTTTACTTTTTTCTAGATTTCTGGATTTGTAGATTACAACTATGTTGAGTGGGAAATTTACATCATTAATAGTAAGGGGTTTTCTCCATTTTGAAGTCTTAATTAGACCTCACATTGTTTTGGATAGGAGTCTCATCTTTTATGTGAGTCCGCTGCCACCATGATTTTTTTCTCTTGGTTGTCAAATGTAGAGAAGCTAGGGTGAGACCAAGTGTGAAATTCCTAGAGAATGAAGAAGAAAACAATCCATAATTGATAAACTAGCATAACGATGTACAAGAACATAACATCAAAGTAATAATAAAAAAAATTGCCTCAATAGAAGTCACTTAGCTAAGACCACCTTAAAACATGCAAGCAAAAAGGTACTAGAGATCAACTTCAACACACTTAGTTACTACCATAAGTGTACAATAAGGGAGAAAATATCCAAAAATAAACATATGAGTCATACACAACATACTAGTTCATTAACATATAACCAATATGAAATCACACATGCACCCACTCTAAAAGTGTTGATATCTATTACAAATTCCATGAAAATGCATCGCTGCAAAGAGTTAAAAGCCTCTCATTAATATGTTGATAAATCCAAATACATGTGCTACAATCCCATCAAAATAGAATAGTGGAATGAGGGTTGTTCATATCATTTGTTAGATAGAAACACTAGCCTGACCATCACTCTGGCCATAATCTCCCAAGAGTAGGAGCGCTCTATGCTCGAAATGCTTACTATAGTTATGATACATGATTCAAGTGTTAAAATCCCCTACAAATGAGGCATGAGGGTCTCTTTATGCAAATGCCTCAATGGCCATTCACCTCTCCCATGACTCTTAAAATTCCTCATGGCACATTTGACTCACAAGACTCAACACATTCCAAATAACTCTTTATTTATTCTATGACCTATCATCTTCTAAGTGCCTTTACATGTACAAATAGACCTTTACATAATCATTGGCATTCCACATTTTCATAACTAAGAGAACTAGCATCAACCTTCCAAACAACTTCATCCTTGCAAGTACATAACAAATAATCAAAATACAAATTGGAAATATCTTAAAGTAACAATATATAAAAAGTGATAATAAATATCCCTCCCTCTATCATGAATGAAATGATTATTGGTGTTGTTGATAAACTCCTAAAAAGATACACCCATTAATTGATGAAACAAGCACAAAACAGGCCTTCAAGTTTTGAGCAGTGCATTCTTATTGTGCATCATGACAAAGAAATTCAAGTTCCCTGAGTTCTTTTCATTATTCTCATGTTCTTCATTTTTCCCAAGCTTCAAGTAGTCTACTAGTATATATAACTTATTGGCCATCTACTTTTTACTCACTCGTTTGAATCTTGAAAGGTTTTCTCCAAGGACCATTTGTAATATTGTTTGTGATGAGGAGAGATCTCAATTGTTAAAATATCTTCTAACTTTGGTGGTAGAAACTTGTTGCAGCAGATGAGGTTGAAGCTCTTCATGTGAATTAACAAGCTCATTCCCATTGGTAGAGCTCAAGTTTTGTATTTCCTCACAAAACTATATCTGCCACTAAACTTGTCCTAATTCATAAATACAATAGAGCCCACATCTCCCCAACACCATACTGCAAGGTAGTAGAAGCTACAACTTCTAATGAAGCATGGAAGATCCTCGAAGCAAAATTTGATGCAAGGGGAGTAATCAAATAAAAGACAATAGTATTGTTCAACCTGTTATAGCAGTGCTTGAAAATGAGAATGAAAATGGATCTATAGTAGTGAATCTACAGAGAGATGAAGAGTTCTGTGAATCTCACTTGAAAGTGGATCACAATGTTGATGGTGTGTTATTAGTAGACGTTGATTTTGGCATAGATAATGTTTCCAATGGAGAAGCATCTGGTTTAGTGGATCTAGCAATTTAAATTGTTGATGTTAAATTTGATGAAAAACAATTAACTCATGATGAGTGGTTGCAAATGATGCAACATAAACATCTTATTGATACACTGTTATTTGGCGAGAGAAACCCACTTGCATTTGAAAGTGAAGTGGAAGAGACAGAGAGAGAGGCAGAAATAGAGTCAGAAACAAAGAAGGAAGCCCACAAAGAGAAAACAATGACAGAGGAAAACCCAAAGAAGGAACAAAACCAATGTGGTTCTGTAAATATTTTTAATTCTAACATTGATTTCCAGTGTGTGGGTACACAGAATGATTATGAATAAGAATTAAATTTCTTTGAAGCATGGCTTCAAAAACCACGTATTGATGATGCCTGCATAGAAGTTGCAGCTATGAATATTGAAGACAATATGGATCATATTGAAAATGAAATTTTCATGTATTGGAGTTCCGAAGAAATAAAATTCTATTATGAACCTATGTTGCAGCAAATTGATAATCAGAAGATTTATGATGTAGAGAAAACTATAGAAGATGACATGTGGAAGTAGTCTACATATGAACAATGTTTTGAAAACGTAGAAGACATCCACGGACAATCTGAAATGATTTTCTATGTTTTTATGATAAATAAACATATAACGATGGTAGAGTTGCAACAAAAAATGAAAAAACTGAAATTTAGAACCTACACTAAAATGAAAAAGTTGAAGTAGTTTAGAGGATACAATTGTTTCAGAGGATACACGATCTGGAAGAAAAGGAAAAAGAAATCGAGCAAAATATTTGGTATCAAAGTTTTTGAATCATTATAAGCTTAGCTGAGACTTAGACCACGCATGTTTAAGTTTTGTTAAGCCATCATTAAGTTGTTAAGGGGGAGTGTTGGGAATAATTACTCCTGACAATGCACCGCAATTGCTGCACTCCACACCGCCTCACCGTCACCGCCATGACCTATGCAGACTTGAAGGGCACACCGCCATAATTGTTGAGTTTCGAAGAGCCATCACAACCTCAACCTATTTAGTGTCGAAAGGGCAAATAACAAACTTAGTTTTTGTATAAATGTAGACAAGGCATAGTCCAGATGTATAGAGTGTGAATTGTACACAATTGTAACCACTTGACCTTCTGTAAATTAATGTTTGGTTTTTGTAATTTAACAGTTGTAGCTGTGTCTTTTGTTGTGTCCCCAATCTTTGATCTGGTATGAGAGCGTTGTTTACTCTGAATTCTTTCCATTTGGAACTAAATTCACATAAAGAAACGCAAGGTGAAGATTCATTAGTTTCCATTAGATGTGTGCATCGACCTTGAGACAATTCCACTTGGTTTTTGAGAGAATGGGATTGTCTTGTAACACAACCCTATATGTGGTCAATAAAATGTTGAAACTAATAATTTGGCCTGTCTTCTCATTGGGATGACCCCATTGTTTACTACTACATAACTAAAGTGTTGGCATTTTGGCACTGATTTAGAGCTATGGCACAGGTGTTGTCCTTGATGGAAACTCTCTTTGGTAACAGATCTCAGTCCAGGCTTTTAGAGTGAAGGAAAAGACATATACGCAGATTCATTTAGATGAAGACGTGTATACACGCGGGTTAGACGTTACAAAAGCTCGTATATGTTGGAGAACTTACTTTTGGATCGTGGTAATTAGTCCTTGGTATTTGAACCTATCGTTTTGGACCATGGTGTCTCGTCAGATGTGTTGATCCCAGGTATTGGATCCATGGTATTGATTTATTATGGTTTTGGACCATGGTATTGTGAAAGGCCTAAGACTATAAAAGAGGAAGAAGATCATTTGGCAAATGATCATCTGAATTATTGAATATATGATAATGTGCTAGATCTGAAATATTGGTGATTAAGGTTATGGTGCAGTTCTGGATTTGAATGAAGGAGGAACCCTAGCACAAAGAGAAGGATAAGTTCTATTGATGGGTCATAATATTTAAGCTTTAATGATAGTATCTTTGTATGATTTTGATATGTTATATGCGGCGCTTGCTTGATCTATAAATCTGATAATCTAGGTTAATTAGTGTTTGAATATCTGAAAGAGTGAATTATCCTTTATAGATCTGTACGCAAGTTCGGTGAAGTGAAGACGCGTATACACACTGGTACAGTGAATGAAAATAGCGTATATGCAGGTTTCTCCAAACAAAGAAGTGTATGCATGCAGGTTTCAGGTTATTAAAGTAGCGTATATCTTTTGAGTTGTGATATAGCTGCTTCTGTTTATTACTGCAGTGTTCTGGGTTTAGAATTTGGTATGTAGTTACTATTACTGTGATTTGGGTACAGCTGTCAGAGAAGTGTCTACTTGATTCAGTGCTACTTGGTGAAAAGGAGACCGTTTGATGCAGAATTTTTTGATGATTGATTGATGATCATGGATCCAGTCTGAAAATTTATGAAACGTGGTCTCTGGAAGAAAGAGAAGGTTGTAGCCTTCAGTAGGCCAGCACCTACGTACTAGTATCTTGGCTAGTGCAAGAGAAAAGGGGGTTGTAGCTCCCTTCCAGGAGAAGCTAGAAACCGAGAGAGGGTTGTAGCTCTCTGCAGGTTGCAACCTACGTACTGGTAAAGGACTGCACCAGTACATTGTAAAAAGAAGTTTCTAATTAAAAAGAAGATAGAGACGAATTGCAGCAGGTGGGTTTTCACCCACATTGGGTTTCCACCTTATATCTTGTGTTCTTGTGTGTGATTGTCTTTTTCTCTATTTTACTGTTTATGGTTACTGGTTATTTGATTCTGATACTCAGATTACTAATCAACATCTGTAAGATAAAGTAAATTATAAGTTTGCATTGTATACATGGGTTTCCTTCTGCATAGTTGCGTATATACGCGGTTTTAATTAACAGAAGTAGCGTATATCATCTGGATTTGAAAAGGGAATATTTGACTTGATAATACTGATTCACCCCCCCCCCCCTCAGTATTATTTCCAACATAAAGTTGGTGAGTCATTCAGAAAAACAGGAATATAACTATAGGAGATAGTTTAACTATGCAATAGTCAGCTAAGCATCAATTAGAGTGTTAGGTATATGAATTAGAAGAGATCCAAATTCTTATGGCATTCTATGGTGGATGCGTTGTTTCGTATCTTCTGGTTAGGATTATTTCAAGTAACGCCTTGCATGACACACTCTATAGTGTGAATGATTGGTATGGCATCCTGTCATGCTCGATCAGTCTTCTAAACATGGATACTACAATGCCACGCCTTTAGGTTTTTAGGCTTATTGGTCACAACGAGGAAATTCATCCTAGAGAGACTGATAATTGTTATTGCCAAATGGCCAGCTGAATGTTGGCGTTACCAAACATTTCCTAAATATTCAGACCAAATTATATTCCTCACATGATTGATACAAACATTACAAGCCATGGGACATAGTCTTATGTTTCTTGGGCCAATCCAAATCATTATTGTCATGCAAGGCTTTGTACAAATTCCTATTAAGCACGTATTCATGGACCAAGGTGTTGGAATCATTGTTGGATAGATAACATTAGAGTTTTGCTATGTTTCTATGGCAAAGGATTCCCAAATTTTCAACTCCCTCCTTGGCTAATTCGTGGTCCCATTCTCTATAAACGTTTATTATTCCTTTTCCTTTTTTTGGAGAATATAACACAAAGATGTGTTCTATCACTAGATTTGATCGTGTCATCCTCAATAATTTTGGTTATAGTATAGTTGCCTACTGGACTGTATGCCATTTGTATACTAGTGCCCCAATATCTATGGTTGAAACCTTGTATCCGGTTAAAATATGTAAAGTTTTTATTGTCTCGGCTGATCATAGACATAACCTATTACTTTTTAGTGAGGTATTTTCCATACATCAATGTCAGTGCTTTAACTGTCAACCAATTCCCATGAAGAAGTGTGTCGAGAGCATACATGAATCTCGACCATGCTCATAAAAATTTACACTCTAAATCCACATTTTTCCTCTGAGTTGAGAGGTATCAGATCGAAGTAGCATAAGTTGTGTATTATAATTGAAGTGATTTCCGAGATAACAATGTGGATTTATGGGTGAATCATGGCATGAGAGGACCAGTGAGAGATAACATTGTTGGATGCATTCCTTCACCAGGGCTTCGGCCCATCTCAACCGAAGAGTCTTCAGTAAGTAATGTTGTACTCTCGACCGACTCAAACCATTATGTTATCCTTATTAAGGTTCATTCATATCCTCATCCTATTCATGTCACCAGAGCCTATAATAAATCATCATTTCAAATCATCCTGTAATGAACTGAAATGGCAGGGGATATTCAGGGTGCGGCTAAATGTAATTCTTTTAAAGCCTAGCAAGAAAATATGGTTCATATTTCATAACTCGTTCATCTCGAGAATGATTGATGGAATAATTGTGAGAGAAAAATGGAGATATATATATCCATACTAGTAATTGCATATCATTATCATAGCCAATTCATTTTTCACCCTTACTATTGTTAAGTTTACTCCATTTAATTTCTCAGACATACATGGTTTCGCTGACCCTATGCCTAATAAATAAGAAAGGGAGGAGGACATTTCTAAATTCAAGGATGAAAAGAGAAAATAAACCAGCTGAAAGTCTGAAAGATTTTCACTTATGTCTCATTCAACTTATGTTTCTATTGAAAATGTAGTAATGAAATTGTTTATGTTTCAAGAAAATGGGAAGACGGTTCAAGGGCTTGCCAACTGCAAGTATATCATCTTTGAAAAAATTTCCATTAAAATTTTAACTAGCGTTGTAAAAGGATTTATCTAGCTGAGTGTTTACTGGAAACTTGGTGAAAGACAAAATTGCCTAAGCCTTGAAAATAAATAAGAATGTGTTTTGAGGATGATGATTCTATAGTAGTAATGATGAAGGTGATTATTGATATCAAGAGAAAGTTTTGTCTCCGTTTCCATTGGTTTAAGGACACATTTGTATGAGAAAGAAAATTATTGACTTACATCATGATGAAAATATTGTTGTCTCTAAATTTCAAGAAGAAAGCAATGTGAAGTATCTCAAGAGATGCTCTTATTATCCAAGGTTATAAAAATGGTGGTAAGTATAGATGAATTTAACATTTTTGGTTTGGATTCTTTTCATTTAGTAATTATATTTTTAGTTAAACATATTTATGTTTTGAAGAAATTTGAAAGCTTAATTATGCTTTAGAAGTTGTAAATAGGAACGTGTGAGGACAAGGAAACAATTGTGGTTAAATATTGTGAAGAGTAAGGAAATTTTGAAACTATGGTTTGACAATTTTTTAAAGCTAAAATTATATCTCAAAATTTAGAAGTCTATAATCAATGTTATAAAAAATTATTAGGAAATATAAAATTTTATTTTTAAAATTTTAAGCATAAATTTGATAAATAATAATAATATATTCATGCAATCTATTATTCTTGTGAAATTATCCTTGAAAATAAAATTTTTGAAAATAAACTTAAGAAATAAATATTTTCTTTACTCTTCTAAAACTACAATTGAATTGAAAAACTTTTTTATAATTTAATATAATTGTCATATTAATAACTTACCAATAATTTAAATTTGAATTAAAAGATACTTAGGTAAGAATGAATTAAAAGATACTCAATTTAGTAAAAATTTTATTATTAAAAAAATATTTAATTAATAAGAAATTTAATTATTACAAAAATATTTAACTAACTTGAAATTTAATTATTAATTCACACTTTACAAGCATTTTAAGTTAAATCTAAATCCGTCACGAATAATATGTTACATAAGTTACTAGTTCATGTAGGTTTTATATCATCTCATTATTAATTCAGATATCATGAGTATTTTTTAATACTTAATCCTTATCAACTACATAAGTTACTAGTTCATGTAGATTTTATATCATCTAATTATTAATTCAGATATCATGAGTATTTTTTACAACTGTTAGTGATTATCAATGTAAAAAATTTACATTCATCAAATTCAATTATAAGATATCTCATGACTAAATAACCCACCAGCTATAATTCTAGTGAACATATTAAAATAACCCATCAGTAATGGTCAAACTCAAACGTACTTAGGACTATTTTTAATAGTAAACATTCTTATTTCACGTCGCATTCTTATTTCACGTCGTTGTGGCATGCTCTATTAGCTCAACATTATGACACTCTATTCAATACTTTAATAATTTATGAATAACTTTTATGATTTTAGCTTCTATTAACACTGTAGAAAGCCTTTTTTCTGAACATAGAGAGTTTTTTAAATTGGTAGTGATAACTTTGTTTTTATAGATAATTATATATTAATTTTTTTATAAAAGAATATTTTTCTTTTAATTATTATTTATATTTATAGTCATATAGCACAGTGAAAAAATTGTGTGTATATTCCACATTTGGCGAGAATGGTCCTCTTTTTTGAATTAGAGTCCAGTCCCAGTTTGGCTTGTTGTGGGTTGAATGGGTGGCAGGGCTCTAGTAGTTGTGCAGATTGGTGTTTTGGTTTCTATAAATTCGTGTATATGTCAGGGTGTTCTAGGAGAAAATTGTATATATCACTACTCCGCTATAATTGATGTAGTTTTATCTATTTCAATTGGAAGCTCTGGCTCGGATTTTGCCTTTACATTAATGTAGAATAGGTCGTTTACATTAAATGTAATTGGTAATTGAAGTTATGAGTTGGGTTTTGGTGATGGTTTTGAGATAATATTAGTATTGTCAATAATTAAATTACAATAAGATTTAATTAAAAGAATTTGAATAAATTGAGAGATAAGAAATTAATCAATAATTTATAAGTAAATTTAATCTAAATATCATAAACATTTTTGTAATACTTAGTGATGGTTGTGGGCAGTTCTAGTTTGACAATCTATTATAATAAGTTTTCCCAAAAACACTTAATCCTCTTGAGAAATGGCTGGTAGCACTAGTTTGAGTGATGGCTGGCAGCACTGCTGGTTTCACATGATAATTTTTCTCAAAAATATTGGATCCGACATTAAGATAACTTTTTTTTTTAAATACTTAATTTTTATTGCTTTTACAATTAAATTATGATAAGAAATGGTTAACAAAACTGCTTGTTTCACAACTAAATTATAATAAATTTTCTCAAAAATATTTATTTGGATAAGTTTTCTCAAAAATACTTAATCCTCGTTGGGCAAAAAAGATGAGTGGAATCTGGGTCAACTTACGCATGACCGTTCACTTGATGGATAAATTATAGGCAACTGGACGATTTGAGGAATAACTGTTCACATCATCAAGAGTCGTCGAACTGTTCACTCGATTAATAAATAAGTGGCCATGAAGAGTTGATGTGTTAAATCTGTCGAAGATTCGACGTATAAGTTACTGTTCACTCGATTAATATAAGCGGATCCAGGGAGAATTGATGTGCTAAAATATTCACAGTGGAATTCAAAGGCTGTATTTTAAATTTCTTTTATTCTTTTCCTTTCAATATTTTGCATCAAATTTGGTATTGGAGTTAATTTTTTTATGTTTTTTTCCTTTAATATTTTGCTTCCAATTTGGTATTAGAGTTATCAAGTTTTCATAATTCGAGTATTTCAGGAATTTTTCTAAATTTTATTCATATATTAAAAATACATAATGTTATAAAATCTTAAAATCACCATATCCATTGAATCAACCAAAATAAAACCTAAAACTATGAGCGTGCACTCTGCTCGTCCTGAATCCATTTATTTTTTAAAAAAAAGTATTCGACCTAAAGACGATAATAATAATAAATAAAGAATTTCGCCTCGATTTCTTATATACATGCTTTCTGAAAACTATACTACACATCTATAATTTTTGTCTCCCAGAGATCATTCCTGAAAATTACTCCACTGCTACCTCCGCCCCCATTCTGACTGTGATCATCTTCGTCTTCACAAGATCGAAGCCTCTCTTCATGGAATTATATGTTTTTCCGCCGCCTCGACACGCCTTCTTTCTTTTCCTTACAGCCTGCTGTGCCTCTCTAATCCGCTACTCGTTATGCTTCGACGCGCAATATGAGTATTGCCTAAATACCAGTAACTGTGGGAGCATGAATCTAACGTATCCCTTTGGTGTAGGAAAGTGCGGATGCGGTCACCCTGGCGTTCAGATCAACTGTGTGCAGAACTCAAGTCCAGTTATCGAGATTTATGCCCAGAATTACACAATACAAAAGGCATATTCTCCGAACTTCTTAGTTGTGATCAGAGACAAGGACTGCAATTATTTTGATCACTCCAATAATAATCTCCATATACCGTTTTCACAATATGGAGACGCCATCTTCCACATTTTAGGTAAAGAGAATCGGACTCTAAACGTGTACAAGTGCAATATACCTTTTGGAACTACTACACCTACATGCAGATTCTCAGTTATAGCATGCAACTACATGCAGACTCTCAGTTAAAGCATGCAACTACATGCAACTACTACACATCTACATGCGGACTCTTAGTTAGAGCATGGGATTGCATGCAAGATTCCTTTTGCATGATTTACTCCTTGATTTGCTCCTTCTTTAACTCCGCAACTGACTAGTTATCTCCGGAACTTGTTGTAGGTGTTTAGTCTTCTCATTGATCACCACTATAGTTCATTACCTTGGGATCTTCACCCAGTAATGCTATATAATGAGCCATTGTAACATATTTTCTAATGAATCATTCTTTTCTTCTTTCAATTTTCTTTTAATGTTTTTGCTCTGCAAAGCTGTGTGTTCAACCTTTACTAGCTAGATTCATCTGTGCAGGTTTTCTAACACATTTACATGGTATTAGAGCCCACAGGTTGCTAGATAAAGGCGCACCAGTATTTTATTTTGCAGGTATTACAGCTCGGAGATCGAAGATTGACAAAAAAATGGAGTTTCCCAAAGCATCGATCCTAACACGTACAACTATCACGAATGGAAGGACCAAATGGCTCGATACCTTCGTCAAAAAGGGTTGTACAGGATTACCATGGCTACAGAAGTGGAACCCACTTCAGCCATAGAGAAATCCAAGTACCTCAACCGTATGGATGAGGCCCACGGATCCATATGCATGTGCATCTCTCCAGAGTTGCAGTTTCATCTATCTGCTTGCAATACTCCCAATGAGATTTGGAAAAAGGTTGAAGATCTCTACGAGAAACAAGATGAGATGAAAGGACATATGCTCGAAGTGGAGCTGCTATCATTGGATCCACGGAACTATGATAGAATTCAAGACTTCTTCACCAAATATAATGATCTATTGCTGCAACTCAAGGGTTGTGGAATTGACAAATCCAAGAAGGAGAGTCGCCAAATTCTCTCTATTATGTCAAAGTTCGGACCGGAATACTCCGTCTTTGTGTCTACATTTCCTTCAGTAAGGCTCGCAACAGGTAAATCCTATACTATGCCTTATCTCCAAGAATTTATGGAGTCCCTTATTTTTGAGCAAGATAAACTCATTAGCATGGGGAAAATCAAGCCTCCAAAAGCGCATGCACTTGCCGTGCATGATAGCAGCCACAATAAACATCACAGATCTGATTCAAGTCAGAAAAATCAGCAGCAAAAAGACAAGGGAAA
>APFE030353358.1:6490-39501 GCA_000404065.3 Pinus taeda
GACACTAACTATGAAAATATACTTGGTCGCAAGATCAAGCGGTTCTCCTAGGTATTATTTTATACTTTTTCGGGCTTAGGAGACACAATTTACGAAAAAGTCCAATCTGGAGTCTTCTAAGTTTTTCAGACTCTCTAAATATGAAAAACGCCGAGTTTCTCCTATACTGGAATCGTTAAAATTTCACAGTAAAGGACCTGTTCTATTACAAACAGGAACGGACCACTCCTTCTTAGGGTTCGAATCAAAAACTAAGTTGGACTCATCCGAAGGATGAGCTTAAATCAAGCATATGTTATCCTCCTCAAGCTTGTAAAAAGTAAAGAGGTACTTGCCAGAAATGGTGGGGGAAAAGTGAGAAGAATGAGCCTATTTGATGTCCTTTTGTCTCAGAAAAACCTTACTACCACTCTTGAACACGACACTTTTTAGTCACTTGGGTTGGGAAATCCTTTGTCTCACAGTTGATCAAACCTCATTGACATTCTTCAGCCAGGTTCCGTGGATTAACTTTGAGTCATTTATCACCAAACCATCTGTTGTGTCGTTATGTGTTCAGGAGGTCTGTAAACAAAACATTCAACCGCAAAATACCTATCATTCATTGTGTCATCATTGAGTCAGTCCTTGCAGCAACATTTCTTCAGCTTGAACTATGATTTCGTGTTGTGGGCTTGCCTGCGACGGGTCGCTTTCTATCGAAATCAACACATTATCTAGAAAGTTGACTTAGAAATTGTCAGTACCTTGAGGTCTGCATGCATCAATGGCAGGTTTCTCGCCTTCGACGTCAGTTTTCATCATTGACTTGCGATCGAAGGATCCCATGAAATGTTCGACATCGACTCATTCATTCACATCTCATGGATTGTGCTGGGTACTTTGAGAACCATTGACATTACTGGTGGTCTCTCTCACGCTTGCTAACAATTTACATCATTGACTGTTAATCAAGTATTTCTACCATGTTCGACATCGACTCATTTATTCGCATGGCTAGAATCGTACCAATTCGGGAAGTAGAGATGAAGACCCTGGATCTAGTTTCCACCATCCAGGCTGCGAGGAGTTTTATATTCATTGTATTGTAGACCAATTATAAACAGATGGTTGCGTCCATACTGTGTCTACATGAGTCTATGATTATGATGTACTATGAAATCATTCCTGTATCAGAGTAGTAGTTAGTCTGTTAGTTAAAGTTTTTGATCTGAGTATGGGAATGCCTACCTCAGCGATGATATAATATTATACATGTATTTTGTGTTGGAAATTGCAGGTTCTGACCAGGCTCTCCACGAGATAATCCTTGAAATGATAAAGTACTTCACCCTTCCTAGATGATATAAAACCCTTATCTATTACAGGCTTCGCAATTTAGGGGGCAATCTGTTACACTGAAATTTGTCACCATGACTATCTGCAGTTAATATGGCTCCATCAATAGTCATATTATCCTCCTTGTCAAGCCTTATACCTCTGCTCTCCATGTCAAACATCAAAAAAGAGAGAAAGTCATTAAAAAACATGTTTATCTCTGGGTACGCAGGTTCTCTCTACCTTGCCTGCGTGTACGCATCCCAAGCTCATTGTACCTGCGTACTTGTACGCTCTGTAAGTCAAGGGATGGGTGCGTACTCCTTTAAAGGTCAAAAGGCATGAGTTTCATCTTAAAAAATTTACTTGTGGTCATTTCTAGAGCATTCTAGAAGATTGTTTGACGTGTATTGAGCGCCTCCAGATGGTTCATGCATCCCTATGAAAGAGGAACTTATCCCATCAAGAGAGGAGCTACCCCATCCAAAAGAGGGGCTTATCCCATTGATGGTGCACCTGATTAACTTCCTCTAGAACATTATAAATACAGGCATTGGGCTAGAGGAGGGGGGGTTGAAAGCTGAACATTCCAAAGGGTAGATGCTGCTGGAATTAGGACTTCCTTGTAGAAGCTTGTGAGGAGAGATTCCCATCCTTTCTTGTTTCATTTGGAAGTGGGTGAGCTTATCAAAGTAAAGGAAAACTTTTGCTGGACCCTGGGAGGAACTTGCACAACACCAACGCTCAAGTTGTAATGGTTTCTTTTGTTTCCTATTAATACAAATAAGTCCATTCTTCTCAAAAATTTGTTATTAATGAGTTGTTTCATATACTCCTTGGTCTGTATGTTGAATATGTTTTATTTTATGAGATATTCAGGTGCTATGTAATCGTTTGATTGTTAGTGAATGTAGGGTTCGAAGTGAAGGAGGAGCTCATCCGGATCGACGAGGCTGGACTACTAAAACAACGTTGGACTACAGGTAGGATCTAAACACTTGATTTCTTGTATGGTAAATGCATGTTTAGAGAAGGATTGCTCTTAATTGTCTTGTTTGTCACTAGAAAGTATTAGGCTTCTAGGGAGGTTGGTTTTGTCCGCAAGATTAACTCTTTCCGCATGACAATAAATGATCAAGTATGTATGGGAAAGGGTTTCCCAAGGCCATACCAGAGCATCAAAACTACAGGGGTGATGAATGATGATATAACAACCATATAATGTCTTTGGAAACTAATGCAAGGTCAATCAGAGAAACAAGTATTCCATAGTTGGAAACTAACTGAGATAATAACGAGCATCAAAAACTTGTTGGTGTCGTTCCAAGTCATTATCCCACATCACACAAAGTGGGAAGGTAATTGGGTGGTGGATGTTTTAGCGTATTGGGGCAGTTGTGCACAAGGGATAAAATACAATGGACCATGGTCAGCGGAGGCTCTAGTGGAGGTACTACCTCAACTACTTCGGTGGCTACAATATGATCAGGAGTGCTCCACTAGCTAATCCTTTGTTATTCATTGGATTAAGAGGGGGAAAGAGTTGGGACCTTCCCCCCCCCCCCCCCCCCCGATGGGGGTGCATTTAAGGATGGGTGGTTTGACAGCCCAATGGTTGAGATTCATCTAATTCATTATTGAAAATAACCTTTTCATTTCATTAGTAACTCATTTTTTCTTATTAAAAATAATTACTTTAATTATTCTTTTAATTAAAGTAATTTGTGGACGACTTCCATTGTCTAGACACTTAGACCTATGCAAAAGTACCTGTCCAATGCTACTATCATCCAACATATCCATGGAAATTTACATATTACAATATTATTTCAATTGGGACAAAGATTCTTTGGTATTACTAGGTATAATGCAACAATGAATGTTGGCATAATATTTTGGATCTAGAGAAAAAGTTGCAAATGTAAGTTGGTACAATCCCCCCTTTGAACTACTCCCCACACACACACATTATTAACAGAAGGGGAGAGTTTCATTGAGTCATAAGGGAGAGTTACAATTCAACAGAGAATAGAAGGACCAAAATCAAGAAGAGGAAACATAGTGGTAGGAAATTCTAGTTTTTTAATGTGAGGAACACAAGTGACCCTAAGCTTATGCTTATTTTATACCACAAGACTAGGAAGGATGACATAGAACAAAAATATTAGTATATGTGAGGTCATATGGATAATGAACAAGATAAAAAACAATAATGGAAAATCATGTAGTTGGACACCACATTTAAAGGCCATGACCTTCAACAATACATGAAGTATAAATCTATTACCACTCAAAACCCAGCAAGGACATACAAAGAGATAAGGAGGGATTTAATTAAAGAACCATAGAAACATAAATTAGAATAGTAATGCACAACAAAATAAATCAAATAGATAGTTGCAGAAAGTTTTGGAACTCTGACAAGAGGTTCAAAAATATGTTCATCTAGTTGAGCTTCACAATGAAATAAATCTAACAGGTGGAATGTCCATTACTAATTTGTTGCCCCATATTTACATTCCCTCACATAGTAGAAAATGAAAACCCAGTAAGAGGCATTGGATTTTTCCATATGATGGGAAGCTACACCTCAAGGTTGTGATACTTCACTAGCAATGGTGTAAATATAGAGCCAACACATTGAGCTCATGGACAAATTCAAGAATATATCCAAAGGAAAGTCATTGCACATAAATATTTAATGTACTTTATGTCAAACAGAGAGACATCATAGAAATGAATTCCTATTGATGAGAAACTATACTAGCAAAATGACACAACCTATTTCCCATAGGGTCCAAGAAAAATTAGCATGAAATTTTCAAGTGATGGGGGCATGAGCCAACTCATTGTCCCATGTTGCAAAAGTATCAAAATGTTAGGTATTTGTTATATTATTTTCATGACTAGTCCCGCACACGATTCATATGCATTGGATGCAGTGGGAGGGTCATAGGGGGAGTAGCATACCACCTTGTCCAAGGGGGTGGTAGCTCTCCCTATTCATGGATTTGGGTAAAAAACACCAAAAAAAAAAATCTAGGAAGACTTTTGCCTCCATTTTTTATGGTTTTTGGCACAATATTTTTTCTTTTAGCATTTTTTGTGGCACGTGGTTTTTGAGCCCATGGTTTTAAAATTTTGATTAAGGAATCAAGGTTGTAATCTAATCCAATTCAATGGACCATAGTTTTGGATTCCATAAGATCTTATATATTGTGTTGTAAATGATCAAGTTGATTAATGATAAAATTAGATTTCTGACTCTAAACATTTTGTTGGTTTTCCCAATTAAGGGTTTTTAGGATAAATCTCTAAGTATTATGTGTGATTATCATTGTTTTACATTTCTATTTATAAAGAATATGTATATTCATAACTTAACTGTAAAGGTTTAAAATTTATATTTGGTATCACAGTGGTTATTAGCTTTAGGGAGAGGCTTTTGTTGCTAAGGGTTTAGTTACCCTAGGTATATGATAAACCTAGTTTCAATGGGAGTTCTACAATGATGATTCTTGTATTGAAAAAGAATGACAAACAATTCAAAAAATGAGATTGAGAAATTTAAAGTGAAGAGGTTTGAGTTCCAGAAGCTCAACATGGAAAATATTTTGGTAGACAAAGATTAGTGGGTCGTAGTGAATTCAAATATTGCACATATGGGAATTTTGATGGACAAATAAACAAATTTGGATCAAAAGGAAAAGAGTGCAATCTAGTTGAGTTTCTCAAATGTGGTATTACTCAATGTTTCCAAAGAAGTTATAGCCAAGGCATTATGGGATAAATTGGAAGCTTTGTACTAGTCTAAGTCCTTTGTAAACAATTTGTCCCTGTTAAATAATCTATACAACCTGAGGAGAAATGGCAGAGGCTTGGTGACAAAGAATTTTAATGCCTTCAATACCATGGTAAGTTAGTTTTTGTATACTATGATATTAATATTTCTAATAAATATAAGTTTATTACTTTATTGTGATCTTTACCAAACTTTTAGGATAGTTTAGTTGTAGTTATAGGGATTAATGCAACCACTTGAAGTTTTGATGATGTGGTCTCATTCTTGTTATCGAAGGAAATTAGGTGAAAGAACATGGATAGTTAGAGGAAATATGCCTTATTTTTAAGAGGATGCCACCTAGCTCAAAATACAAATAAGTCCTCAAATGGAAGATCTAAACTTGGAAGTAGGTCAAAATATCCAGGAAAAAGCATAAAGAAAGGTCAGAAATGTGGTAAATAAAGGCATTACAAGAATAATTGTAGATCCAAAAGTGTTGAGAGAGGGAATCGATCTAATGATGCTCCTTCTATAGAAGGAAAATTATCCTCATCGAAAGGAGGGTATGTGTACTTGGATTCTTCAAACACACATGTAGTTTATGATGTATGACTAGTCAACTTAGGTGCAATTTTTCATATGACTCCCCATGAAGAATGAAAGATGATTTTTTATTTGGATATGACTTGATAGCTAGAATTACAAGATGATAAAAAGTCAAGTTGATGCTCAAGGATGGAAGAATTAGAACTCCTTAGTTTTCTAAACATTCAAGGGTTGGCTAGAAACTTGAGATATGTAAGAAAGGTGAGTAATGTAAGTGTAAATATTATGTTTGAAAGGGAAACTTGTAGGATAGTTAGAGGAGAAATGATTTTTTTTAAGTGGATTTTTGAATGAAGAAGGCAAACCCCTATTATTTCCTGAGAAAAGACAATGATGTGCCATCTTCGAGATAAGGGACTTCAAGAAGTACATGATAAAGGTATGGGTAAAGGTATGCTCGATAACACTATAAATATTAATTTCTTTGAACATTGGATTTATGGTAAATATATGTGGGTAATTCATTCTTGTAGAATTATCCACCATATCTATCCTCAGTGCCTTAGCTTTCTTCTATGTCTAATTTTCTACAAGAGCCTTAAACTCATGAATTTGTCAAAGACTTTAGATTTCTTTGTAATGAAACAAATCCATGTATTCCTCAAGAAATAATCTATAATTGTGACATAATACATAAATTTACCTAGTGATGGAACATACATAGTTCCAAACACATAATTGTGCACCAACTATAATATTCAATGTGCCCTTGTAGCACAAGAGGAGAATCTTATCCAATTTTTCTTTCCATATAAACAATGTTCACAAAAATATAAATTCAGAGAGAAATTATACATAATTTCTACCCCATTACCATGTGGTACTCAAAGGCCCTTCTCTCTAGTATGTCCTAATATTTGATTCCACAACATAGTCTCTTCCTAAAAATAAAAAAATTAGATAAAAATTGTACATAATTTCTACCCCATTACCATGTGGAACTCAAAGGCCATTCTCTCTAGTTTGTCCTAATATTTGATGTCACAACATAGTCTTTTCTCTAGAGACTATAATAATTTTTCCTTCTTCATCTCCACTCTCAAGAATAACAAAGCTATTGCACCCACCACTAATAGTGCTTCCTAGTAGCTTGTATAGAGTTTCAATATCATCTCCACTCAATAATACCAATTCTCCAATATGAACTCCCCTTAGTAATGCCATTGCTTAACAAGTGTCTTTGCAATCAATCAAATATCATCCTTAGCACAATTGTGTAAAGGATATGATGTCCCCTGGTTGCCCTCTTTCATCATCGGTGAGTCATCCAATTAGTATGTGCAATGATCAAGCATCCTTGTCACCTCATCCTCCATAAGTTGTTGCTTTAGAACATCCCCTAGAACTCTACCTATCCATACAAACATGAGGCTAGAATGATGTACCAAGACATCCTCTATCATATTAATTGTTGCTCTAGAAAATCCCCCAGAACTCTACCTGTCAATATCAACATGATGTATCTCTCTCTCTCTCTCTCTCTCTCTCTCTCTCTCTCTCTCTCTCACACACACACACACACACACACACACACATATGGGGTCATAAAATATCTTCTCTACTCTCTCTCTCTAAAACATGGTTAAAATATCCAAATGATGGTGTCTCCCTCTCTCTCTTTCTCTCAAATATGGGATCGTAAAATATCTTCTCTACTCTCTCTCTAAAACATGGCTAAAATATGTAAATAATGGTGAGACTCATCCTCCCCTTCCAATCTTCAAGCTTAATCATAACATTTGTACTTGTACCAACCATTCTTTTCTCTCGAAATTTAATATCCTTGAAGAATTTTTGTGTTAGCTCAAGTGTCAACCCAAGTTATCTAGTTGCATCCTCCTTAATGAAGTTATGGTTTTCCATACTATAAACCATCACTATAACATGTCTCACATTGGTTTCTACATGCACATAACTAGGTTGGGTTTCCCCTTACCCTTATGTTGATGTAGACTGAGCCTCCGTGACCACACCCAAAACCTGCAATACCCCAATTGTTGGTTTCTTTGTCTATTCCAAAGTCGTCAACTTCTACTTCAAAGGATATTTCTTCACATAATGCTCTTTTTTAATCATCCAACATGATACTAGCTTCTTCTCCTTTACAACATCTGTCTATTTGGCTTCTCCAACCTTACACACCTTCATTTTCCCTTTGTACTTCTTCTTATTTCCCTTTTCACTATGATCATCTTCACTACTCTTGGACCTAGCATTTCCCTTGCCCTTATATTCCAACAACACATCTATAGCAATGATAGAGGTTGCAAGAGTCTACACATTTAACCATTCCAACTCACTTTTCCCCCAACAATACATCCCATTCATGAAATGAAATAATCTATCTTCATATCAAATCTCCTTGATCTAAAACATGAGCCCAAAAACTCCTTGATGCACACCTGGATCTTTCTTGTGTGCTTCAAATACAATAGCTAGTTTTGAGAAACCCATACTTTGTTACCAGGGCTAAATTATGCATGCAATGCTACCTTCAATTCTTCCCATGTGCCATTAATCCCATCCATAATGTGACCTGCTACCAAATCCTCTACTCGATTTCTCCACCATAACTTGGCAGTCCATATCAAAAATATAATGGCATAATTCATCTTGGCCTCCTCCAAACTTCTACTCATCTAATGTACATACTGCCTGATATCCGAACAAAATTTCCCAAGTACTTTGGTACTTTGAGTCTCATTATATGGCTATAAATCTTTATTTGTAGTCCTCATAGATGCATTGGACACACCCTACCCTATTGCCTTATCCAATATCAGCATCATATCATCTTGATCATGCAATATCTAGAGAATGGATGTCAATTTATCTTCAGCAAATGCCAAATTCTCATCATTGATCTGAATGATCACATCGGTAGCATCTTGAACTTCCTTCACTGCATGATTGAACATTTATGTCATTCAACACATCTTTGTCTCTATTTAATTTATCCTTTCACTATGTTGACATAGCGAGTTTGTTATCTAATCAACCAAATTATCAATGTTAGCCACTTGATCTTTCATCTTTGGATTTTTTGTGTCCCTGTCTATATTAATACCTCCTTGAGGTGATCTAGCCATGGATGCTCACCAACTTGTAAGGTTTTCCACATGAACTAGTCATTTGAAGAATTTGTGACCAAATTTAATACATTGTCATATGATTTCCTCAACTATGACCAAATTCCATATGTCACAATTACATATCGCAACTATGTAATGTTCTCTAATACCACTTGTCATGGCCCTAGAGGACCCACATGGATATAGGCACTCCATGGACCTTTAGGCATGTGACATGAACGTTTTTTTCAATCGACGGTATGCCCACATTTTCCATACTCAACTTGGAATATCCCTATTTTTTTTTCTTATGCATTTGAGCTATTACACAACCAAAAATTCCAATGTCTATCATACACCGTACATCATACACAAGGACACCAATGATATGTAGATAGGCAGCCCAAACCCGACCTAACACCTAGTTTATTATATGACTTAGAATCTTACATAAGCTTGGCTTAACAAGCTATTAAAGCATGTAGGTACATGACCCATTACAAGAATATCACATAACCCCAACCCAATTACAATAGAAATGTACCCCAATTCCCACAACTTATTCCCTCTTAAATTCCCCAACTTGGTAGAATGCGCAACCAAATTGTCGTACAATACTCCAATTCCACCATCTTGTGCGACTCTTTTAACAAGAATTGTGGCCTACTTTATTAATATATGGTGCACATTATCAACTCAATCATCTCCCCATTACGAGCTTAGTTCATGCCTTTCACACTTGTGTGCTCACCTTGCCAACCCACATCCTACTTGTCAACTTGAAATGCATGCTCACTCCTCCTTTTTTCTCTTGCTATGTCATGCAACTTGTGTTGTCATTGTGTTGTTTTGTGCCATATGCTCCCCACTTGGCTGTGTATGTGTATATATATATATGGGTGCTCTCCCTATTAGCGGAGAGTCATTCTTCTTCACTTAACTCATGATTTGACCTTCGCTTACTACTTGTGTACACGATGGAAACCCCAAATTTGGTGAGGTGCCAAACCAATTCACATTATTCAATTGCATGGAATCTAGAAAACCTTTTTCATGCTACACTCACCCTTTATGCTGACTGACTCCTCCCTTCATGCCTTCGTTGACTCACACACATGTCTACTTCATCCATTCAGTGGATTTAACTCTTCATCTCATGCCATCATACCACATTGGGTGCCTTGGTGAGGAAACCCCAAATTTGTGTAGGGAAGACTTAAATGACACACTTGATATACAAGCTCAAGCTAATATATGTGTCGACTATTCCTAGGTGCCCATGCACACATCTAATTGGCATGTGATCTCGTCGAAGTTGTGTGACTTGTGACCTATGCCCAATCAATGTCATGGGTGTGTCATGGTGCTTTTGCATACCAATCTTGAAATATCTAACTCCCCTCCACATTTGCAAACCCATCCATGCACTCAACCTAACTTTATCATCATGCGCTCTGACCGATGGTCCATGTGTGCCTAATAGGCTAAAAGCCTTATAATTATAATTTGTGAAGGCAGTTCATACTTTTACAATAATTTTGGCTATATATTCATGATTGGGAAGCATGTTTCAACCTTAATAAGGAGGAATTTAGTGTGGCCCCCATATGGGTAAGGCTTTATTCTCTTCCCATCAGTTTTTGGATACCGGAAATATCGAAGGGCATTGGTCAGGCCTTGGGAAAGTTTGTCAAAGTCTCATAAGTGACCAGGAAAGGATGGAGTATGTCCTTTAAATGCTTATGTGTATATATGAACATATCTCAACCATTACTGAAATCCATTGAGTTGGATTACTAAGGTGAAATCTAGACTCACACATTGGACTATGAACATGTCCCATTTTGATGTCGATTATGTCATCAACATGGTCACCTTATTTGGGAATGTCCCTAGCGCAAAAAGGAAAAATAAGCGGGTCTACCTCTGGGAAATGATGGGTTTACAAAGGTCCCAATGAGGAGACATAATCAAAAGAATCGACCTCCTTCAAATATTATGTCAATGAAGGACAGGAATTCATTCTCTGTCCTAGAAGAAATGGAAGAAGATGAAGCAAAAATAGATGATATCAACATGATTGAAATCTTAGATGCATCTTTAGTAGAAAAACAGGCCCAAAAGCACAATCTGGAGGATTATAATCCTTTTTTTGGTCTACCATGTTTTAATGAAGTTGTTACCCTACTTACCCAAGAATATCAGGCCCTCTCTGCAGAAAAATTACATTTGACTAGTCCCATAAATGAATAGGCAGCGCAAGATATTTTGGAATTGAATAAATACCAACGTGAACAATATGGGAATGTGTATTTCTCATGTAAAACCATAACTTCACATGCCCATAAATTATCCATGGGGAAAGGACAAACGAAGTAGGGGCCATATGTGTTAATTAAAGATATATCCTAAGAGATTAAGAAAAAAGGAAAAAAATAACCACAAGGAGATAGTGCAATCCCCAGATCATGGCACACCCCTGACTGGTCAGGTAGCAACCTTACCTGAGGCTCATGTTAAACACACCAACTTATCGCAAAGAAATTTCTATCATGGAACATTCGAGGACAGAATAGTAAAGGAAAGAGAAGACATCTTAGAGAGAGAATCCGTAAGGATAAACTAATGATTATAATTCTTCAAGAAACTAAAATCATGAATGACAGGTTGAATAGTGTTGCCTCATACTGTTGAACAGGGTGTCAATTCATGGTGATAGAAGAAAAAGCAAATGTTGGGGGACTAGTAATTTCATGGAATCCTCATGAATTCCAATTCCAAAATTGGTTGGGCACTTATCATACTCTTACAGGCCAATTCATATATATAGCCACTAAGGAGTATGTATATTTTACAACAATCTATGGTCCATCCGCCAAGGGGGGAAACTTAATTTTCTATAGCAACTGGTGAATATTAAAGATCTAGTACAAGACTCCTTGTGGATTGTTGGTGGATATTTTAATCTAATCAGATCATTGCAGGAGAAAAAGGGAGGTATGTGATTATTAGATCAAACATAAATAGTTTTGTATGCTTGTATGAATCAGTTGCACTTAGTGGACATACCTACAACCAATGGTTTATTCACCCAGAATAATAGACAAGATGATCCTCATCAGATAGAAAGTCAGTTGGAAAAATTTCTTCTATCTCGAGGAGCCATTCAAAGAGACATTTTCCTTGAAGTCTCAATTTTTCTTTGCATGGGGTCGGATCATTAGTCACTCCAGTTAGAACTTGACTTAAAAGAATGTCCTACTAACCGACCCTTTCGTTTTGAATGGTTCTAGTTTCAAGATCCATGATTTGTCGATATTCTATACAACTGGTGGATGGAACTCAATATTACAGACACATCCAATAAGCACACTTTTCAACTAAAGTTTAAAGATTTAAATAGTAAAATTAAACAATGGAATTAGCAAGTCTTTGGCAATATTTTGGTGAATAAGAAATTATTGGAACAGAAAATGGCTGACATCTAACAACGAATAATTGTGAAGGAAGATCTCAGGAACTAGTAGTAGTGGAAGGGATCACACTGGTCAAATTACAACAATGCAAAAAACAGGAGGAGTTGCGGAGACATAAATCAAGGATTCAATGGTTGAAAAAATGAGAACGAAATATAAAACAATTTCAGAATTCTATTATACAATGTTGACATGTCAATAGAATCTTGTCAATTACCTCTCAGGATGGTGAATGTAAATTACAACACCAGGATATTGAGAGGGAATTGATAACTTATTACAAGGATTTTCTCATGGAGGATTCCTACAAGTGACAACTAGCTATTAATTGTTGAAAATAGCAACAATAAATGCAAAAAATAGCATCCAGAAAAATCCTAATTTAATTTTTCCTTGAATTAAATTGGGAATAAAATTGTAATTCCACACATCATGAAAAATTATAATAGTTAACTAAGTTAATTTGACTTAGTTATCTCATTTAATTTCAGTTGAGGGTCTAACTAGAGTCATGTAGAATGTCTACTACAATTAGGAGAACTAGTTGAGTTTATTTTGAGATGTAATTATTTAATTCAGTATAACTAAGTTAAAGTCAGTTAAACTAGTTTCAACTGATGGAGGAATTGGTGGGAGGTCTAGTAGTGGGGTGTAACCTGCAGTAGTGGGGTGTTGTCTATAATTGAGTGTGGTGTTTCTTAATGTATAGTGTGGTGTTTCCTATCGAATAGTGGGGTGTTTCCTGAAGTGCAGTGTGGTGTTGCCTGCAGTGATCAACCAATAATTTGAAGATTCACTCATAATTAACTCATGCATGTTAGATCATAGAAAGAACCAATTGAGATTGGAGATTAGGGACAATGTACTATCAGTTGTAAAATCATATAAATTAAACTGATGGTGCATGCAGTCAGAGGAACACACATGAGGATTACGCAATTCATAATTGATGAATTTCCCCATTACCCCATTAAATAGGGGCTAATTCCTTGAGGAACAGGGCAAGGAACAAGGAGCTTGGAGGCTTGGAAATTTGGCTAAGTATTGGCCAAAGGCACTCAGTCGAGCAGAGGATTCAAGTCAATTGTTTTAGCATATTACAATCTACAATTTGAATCTACAAGGAATTTTCTACATTAATGTCGATACTCAACATATACCTGGTTAGTAACTTCTAAACAAAACGTAGCCTTGATGATCCCAACCTCTCTTTAAGAAGTGCATATGGTAGTTATGAGTATGTCGAAGAATAAAGCACCAGGCCCTGATGGATTTACTTCAAACTTCTTTCAAAATTGTCAGATTTTTTTGGATAATTAAATTCATGAGTTAGTTGAAGAATCAAATAAAAACCTAAATGTCTACCCTGGTCTTAATGCTACCCTTTTTACCCTCATACCCAAAACAGGTCATTCAGAGAATCCAAATGGTTTCTAACCTATAGCACTTTGCAACATTATTTACAAGATTATCTCATCAGGCATAGTCAATATACTAAAGCCTATCTTACCAGACCTTATTTCTACCACCCAAACTAGTTTTGTGAGCAGTCTTCAGATCGCCAATGAGATTATTGCAACCCAAGAAATCATTCACTTGTGTCGAATGACAAAGAGACTAGGTATGCTTATTAAACTTAATCTATCTAAATCCTATGACGTATCAGTTGGATTTTGTTATGAAACCAACTCAAGAAAAGATAGAAAAGATAGATCGATGCCTTAGAATTCAGCCTCTTCGAGGGGGAAACCTCCTTTACATTACATAAATGAACAATTCTTGGATGATACAAATGAAAAGACCTCCTTTCTATATATAGGAGTCTAAGGGGTCATAACATAATCGGAGCCTACATAACAATAATAATGTAAGGGCACAATACTAACAATAGTGGGCTTCTATGGGGCACAATAGTAACAATAAGGGAACTACATGGGTACATCAATATAATAAATAGGTTGTACTAATAACAATAAGGGGTTACACTAGCAGTATAGGGGCCTAACAGATTTTTTTGTTCTAGGTACTTTATGCTTGTGGATTTTCTAATCATGGATATGTTGGGTATCATCCTTAGTATCCACAACCTTTTTTTAAATCCTTATCAATTTCTCTCCCTCTAAAAAAATATCGTCTTCAGGAGGACTATGACAAGTATATCCTTTATCTCCTTTCTTGCTAATTTTAGGAATGGAAGGCCTTGGAAGAATTATACAAACATCGTCTTACCTGGGGTATCTTCATTGGTTGAAATTGTATGGTGCATACTTTACCATTTCGCATCAATCATATGTTGATGATTTTGTTCTATACAGTTTTCCCACAATGAAAGAGGGACATGGGATCATGAAAATTTTATAACTTGGAAGCATCATGTACACTGATCAACGGGCCATTATGGCGGCCTGCAAGAAGAATTTCATAGTAGAAGCCACTGCTAAACTCTTGTTTGAACGAGTGTGGGTACACTTTTGGATCCCATAGTCTATAACATCAGATCAGGATAGCAGGTTCCTTAGTACATTTTGGTCCAGGCTCTAGTCGATGCTGGACACCAAGCTCACTAAGTCCACAACTTTCCATCCCCAAACTAATGGCCAAACAAAGGTCGTCAACAGGATGATTGTACATATTCTGCACATGTACAACTCAAAGCATCCACGCACATGAGATGAGAGCCTCCCCTATGTCTATCACAGCTATAACCAGACTCTCCACAATTCGATTGGCCATAGACCTTTTTAGGTGGGCTTGGGATTCTAGCCACTATGTCCCATTGATGTGGTCATACCTGTTATAGCTCCAAATCTCACTATTATGGTTTGTGATGTTGTACTCATGGCCTAGGGCAACCCCTCCTTCCAGACCTGGTCCAAAATCTAAAAAACAGTGTTTTATTCCCTGTACGCGACATTTCCCTGAGTTAAACACGTGTATACGCGGGTTCATATATACCCAACCCGCGTATATGTATTTAAACACTTAAAAAATTATAAAACTCCTTATTTTCGGGCGAAGATCCTGGGTTTTACCTGTTGATCACCTGTTAGTGCCTGTCGCCTCAACTGTCCCAAACCAATTCCTAACTAAAAAACTACTTTGGAATTGGTATAAAAAGACACCAAAGGGAAGGCCTAAGGGAGGAGAGAATATAGAGAGAAAGGTTATTATACTGAGATTTCCCCCTGATCAGGTCTGAAGACCCTTGTGCCTTCTGCACTTCCCCCATTTTGTACATGAAACCCTTGTTTCCTTGTGATTTGATGTCCTTATCGACGACGACATCTTGCTCTGAGGGCAAGCCTAGAGTTGCACCCTGGCCCTATTTTCATTATTCATAGGTTACCTTGTGCTCAGCATCGATCAGTATCATGGGTCTTTGACTGAGTGGTTTCCCTTGTGTTCGACGTCAGCTTACATTATCACACATTGGGGTTCGTGCGGTACCTTGGTTTCCATTTGACCCTATTGGTGGATACCCCACCTCTGTGTCAGATTTCATTATTGGTTGGTTCAAAGGGTTTCTGCCGTGCGCTAGCTACATCTTGTGTATGCCGGAAACGTACCTCGGTTCGGTTACTACATTCTTCTTCGTCTGATTCCTTCCACATTATTGGCCTACGGGTTACACTCGCGCTAGATTGATGAAGGATGCCCTTAATGCCTTCTTCTAGCGGATCTTTCCCTATCGACTTCGACTCATTGCTCTGGGGCAAAGATCTAGAGTCCATTTGGCAGTACCTTGGGGTTTGCAGTCATTAGTGGCAGATCCTTCGCTATCGACAGTGGGAAACCATCATTGTCTCCTGATCGATAGATTCTTACAGGTGTTCGACTCCAGTTCATTTATTCGCACTTGTTGGTTTGTACTGGGTACCTTGACGCTCATTATCATTATCAGTGAGTATCTCGCATTTGTTAACGGTATACATCAATGACCGGTAATCAAACGATTTCTCACATGGTCGACTTTAGATCATTTATTTCCATAGTGTAGAAATGTACCACGGCGGTCGGTGAAGACCTCAGGTTGTATCAACATTCATTGGTTCACTTGACAGTTGCTCCTGTTGTTGTTAGTTGATACGACTCCACCTTATATGTTGCAGTCAGTCATGGCGACATTCTATATGCTGGCACCTGAGTTTGTAGTGTAGTACCATCCTTTTCCATCATGTTCAGTTGGTACCTTTCTGCGATCAGTCTTTGATATTAGTGATCCGTTGTATTTCTCAGCATCATTGACAGTTTTATATTTGATATTCAGACATGTACTTGTTCGATCATGATCAGATGATCCATTATGTATTTTCCAGTCATTTATACTTGTATACTTAGTGGATCCGATTGTACTTGATATGCAGACATGCTTTGGTTTCTCTGAGCATGGGTATGCCTGCCTCAGACGGTGTTTCTTTCTGATCTTCTTTTGTGGCTTGGTAAGTGAATTCTGGTGAAGTACTCCTTGGCTTTTGGCAGATTTCCTTTCCATGTACTTGCTTAATATATTTTGGCGATCATGTACCCCTTCTGACCTCATATATTAGGGGGCATCTGTTATAGCTCCAAATCTCACTATTATGGTTTGTGATGTTGCACTCATGGCCTAGGGAAACCCTTCCTTCCAGACCTGGTCCCAAATTTCAAAAACAGTGTTTTATTCCCTGTACGCGACATTTCCCTGAGTTAAACGCGTGTATACGCGGGTTGATATATACCCAACCCGTGTATATGTATTAAAACACTTAAAAAAATATAAAACTCCTTATTTTCGGGCTGAGATCAGGGTTTTACCTGCTAATCACCTGTTAGTGCCCGTGGCCCGAACTATTCCCAACCAATTCCTAACTAAAAAACTACTTTGGAATTGGTATAAAAAGACATCAAAGGGAAGGCCTAAGGGAGGAGAGAAGAGAGATAAAGGTTATTATACTGAGATTTCCCCCCTGACTAGGTTTGATGACCCTTGTGCCTTCTGCACTTCCCCCATTTGTACAGGAAACCCTTGTTTCCTTGTGATTTGATGTTCATTCACTAGATATGGCATCATGGAGTGAGCCTTGGAAGGAGATATGCTAGAGGCTTGAGGTGGGACGGATCCGGAAGGAAGCTGTGCTTGGAGCCTGCGAAAGGTTGCTCAGGTGATATTACTCCTTTTGTACTTTCTATTTGTCTATAATAAAGAAACACATCTTGATTCCCGATATGCTTCTTCTTTATGTTTATGATGTTCATGTTTGAATTTCATGTATGAATGGTTGTTTAAAGTTCATAACTAACTTCTTTCTTTTATAACATAAAGATGATTTTTGTATAAATCTTTGTCCATATACTGCTGCATTCTTTGGAATTGTTGGTTTTGTAGGGCAAAGGAGTGAAAGGGACGTGAAGAAGTGTTTGGACCCTTGAGGAACTACTCGAACGTAGGACCTGAGGTATGTCCTTCTTACTTTAGAATTAGCTTTTGCTAGCATAATGGTTGTGTGTATGCATGTTTCTTTGTTTAGACAACTTTCAGTCTACTAGGGTTCCACCCAAAAACCCTAGGGGATTAAATCCCTCAACACACTTCTAATTAGAAAATGTTTGAAACACCCAAGGCTCCTCATCACTCGTCTATATGTACTGAAGATCAATCCCATAAATAGATTTCGCTTCCTCCACTTGAATCACATGATCCCATCATTCATGCCTTGGAGGAATCTTACACAATGAGCATGCTTGCAAAGAATAATCTATATATCTTTCTCATGTTCACTTGTATGTCATAGTCAAAAGAGTGTGTATGTTTACTGTCTGCACGTAGTACGTTGCAACACCATGGCATGTTTGTAGAATGTTTGTCTTGTGCATTCGCTCTTTTATTTTTTTTGGATGCTTTAGAACTCAGAGCATTTTGGTCTTCATTGATCTATATTTCTTGGTCACTGTCTTACATGTATATCTTTCTTGTTTACCATGCCTTCACCAACATGGGCCAGCCAATGCTCCGGTGGCTGCATTGGAAATTATCAATTCATGTAAGTAGGCCCATGCAATATTTAGCGTAGGAGTATGAGTAGTGTTTTTTTTCTTTCTTTGCTTTGCTTCCTGGTTTGCATGTTTTCTTTTATTTCTTACTTGGTTTGGCTTGCTTGCTTCCTTAATTTTTTTTCTTACATGGATTTTCTTTTTCTTTACTCCCAATATTTGCTTTTTGCTTTCTTTGCTGACTCGTGTCCGTAGGTTAGCCTTACATGAAATTGTGTTTGGCTCTCAAGACAAGCCGAGAAAATCTAAGAGGACTTGTATAGCTATCAACATCTAGTTATCTATTGTCATCTCTATTTATGAAGAGCTTCTTGTCTTCAATTGATGACACATTTATGGAAAATACATTTTGTTCAGAGTGAGTCTTGGTGAAAACACAATGTTTGCACTGTTAACTAGTACCACCTACCTTAATCGGTTTTTATGGTTAACCTTTGTGATCTCAATCAAGTAGAGTAAGGTCAGGGGGGAAAACTTAAAAATTATGTTAGAGGTATATATAACATACTTCTCTGAAGGAACAACCTCTTCTACTCTTAATAAATCAAGATCCCTCTTCCACCTGTGAAATAGATAAGTGCCTATGCACAGTTATTTGAAATAAATAAATAAAAATGAAATGAAAAATGAATAAGGAAAAAGAAGAGAAAGGCTTCCTATGCAGAGAGGTGATACAAGTAACTTCGTCAAGGTATTGATGAAGCTTCTTGATAGTGGAGCGATGCTTGTGTTCCTGTGTGACTCTCTCGGGGTACTGTCCAAACCTGTTGGCAGTGGAACAACACTAGAGATGAAACTTAAACTCTAATAGTTACATCACTTTTGCATCAATATACCCCTCATTCCAAATAAAAAAAAACTAATTTGACTTGGCTTGGAATG
Source organism: Pinus taeda (assembly GCA_000404065.3). Classification (NCBI taxonomy): domain Eukaryota; kingdom Viridiplantae; phylum Streptophyta; class Pinopsida; order Pinales; family Pinaceae; genus Pinus; species Pinus taeda. The sequence goes on from APFE030353358.1 coordinate 25,657, forward strand.
TGTGATGACTGATCAATAGAATAGTAGGGATTATATCTTTAACACAAGATAGTTTTGAAGCCATCACAATCAAAGAACCGAACAATACTTCTAGAAGGGTTAGACTCACTTTTCACGAAACAAGGTCCACATAGAGAGTTTGAGTTATACTAGCATTCTTCCAATTTTGTAGTGGTTACAACCACCCTTCAAAATTCTAGCTCGCATGCAAATTTTGAAGCTTACCCTGGATCTTGTGATCGATCATCCTTGGTCACTTATTGGCAAGTTGGCGATCTCAAGCTTCCCCTCCTTGATCTTAAGAGTTGTTCATGTTCTCATATTTATGCAACATGTGCCATCTATGGGCATAGGGATTGTTGTTTGAAATGTAAAGGGAATGTTATTTTGTTTCAAGGGAATCATGTGTGTATGAGTTTTTATCATCACATAAGCACATTTCACACTCACTTCACGCACTCTTGTCAAGAAGGTTGTTGCATCAAGAAAAGTATGTATTATACATTCTAGATAGCGTATGTTGTATCACTAAATGTTCGTGTGTAATCATAGTCAAATCTTATCAATATTTACATATGTTTCATTGATCTCACACTTAGCCAATTTCCCAAGAAACCTAGCCTTATCCAGCTTCCTAGAACTGTGCACTTTGTTTCTACAAGCCTCAAGCTTTCTCCCTTGCCTACTAGAACTCCGCAGTATGTAGAGACCCCAGCCACCCTTGGCATCCAAAACTATGCAGTGGTTTCCTCCAGTGTCATTCCCCAGTCGTAACCCACTATTTTCAAAAACTGTGCAATGTTGTCCCTCAGCTTCCCAGCCATCATTTCTCTCTAGAAATGTGTAGAGCAGTAAAGTAGCCATCACTGCTTTCTAGAAATGCACATATCATTTTGCATTCCCTACATTCATAAATTGCACAAAGGTGTCCTCCCAGGACCCCATCACGCAACATTGTCCTGTGCCTCAAAATTGGGCATTGTTCTCCAAGCTACCCTATCTATCTTGCATTTAGAAACTATGCATATGGGCCTCATCCCTGCAACAGTCACTGTCCTTTGAAACAACATTGATCTATCTCTCAATGACTACAAGAAAAAGATGACATGTTGATATCACTCCCAAGGAGTTGAGGAGAAGGACCAAGAGACTAAGCAATCGTAAAGGATTAGGATAGCATGCAAACTCTGTCAAATGCATGATCATCTTGAGGGTAAGTATGGTAAGAAAAGAACACCTTTCAAAGTACATCTCTTACTTGAGTTTGTAGGACTTCTTTTCAATTTAATATCATCATGTCTTGAGTAGCATGCATGTGTTTAAACACAAAAATCATTTCATGTGTTTCCTCTACATGTCTTGCTTCCTTTTCACCTGTTTGATCAATTGCCATCTTCAGCATGGTGATTTCCATGTCATGCTTGCAACCTTGTTCTAGTGATATCGAAGGTTTTTCTTTGTGTGCATGAGTTGTTTAGACTACGAAAATACCCATTGTACTCACACACAATGTTGCAAGCATTTTCCCGCAAGTGTTACCATGGTCATCTGAAGGTCTATCCCAAGTGTCACACTTATCGCTTTCACCATTAGACACTCCCATAAAAGGTCATGCTGAGACATGTTGTCTTGTTAGTTTGAGGTGCCTTGTTGTTGATTCATGTTGAGTGTGTGTTCTCAAGGTCATGTATACACAAGTTCACTCACTCACACACTTGGCCATTTTTCCGATAATTTGTCATCCGGACCACCCTCCATTAGCTAGACCTCTGCTGAGTTCCACTGCACAGTCTCAACCGTTAGTGACCAAGCACTGTTGCCCATAAATGCACAGAGATTGAGGATGCTCTCCAAGCAGTCTACACTACGTAATTCTGGAATCAACCAGGATGGCTATAACTCGAAATAGGAAAAAGTTTCCCAAGAATCCATCTCAATTTGCATGCCCCGCAAGCCTATCCATCAAGCCTTCGGCTGGTCAACCAGAGAATTTAACTTGAGCAGTAACTGAGGGTTTCACTCATTCACAAAACTACACAGAATTTATTCTTCCTGCACTTCTTGAAGAAATTGCACAAACATGAGGGACAGGCACCCATTGCCTGTCACTGCACTGTCCCACGAAATTGTGTAATTTTTCTAGGTAGTCCCCCCGCTAGCCTACCCTCCACTCCTAAAAAATATGCAGTTTTCATTGTGATTCCCCCTGCTACCCAACATTCTACTCAGCCTAGAAAATGTGCAGTCATGTCCTACATGACTGCCTCCCAGAACTATGCAGTTCTAACCAGCAGGATCCCGTGGCCCAATCCCGGCCTCCTCAGGAAAACTGCATAGTTTTCATTGCTAGTGCCTCCTGCTACCCTCGTTTCCTTCTCTGTAAAAATTGCATAATTCTGCCTCCTAGTTGAGCCATATCCCGTAGATGTCACTATAATCCCAGACTTCTCAACCCAGCCTCTCAGTAACCTCTCCACAGTTTTTCTCGATAGTGGCCTGGAGCCTCACATCCTAACCTGACATGTGCTTTGCATTTTGTCAGAGCCTTGTCCACTTTCCCAGTCACCTGCAATTGGAAAATAAAGACAATGCATCATGGTAGACTAGGGGATTAATGGATTTGATGTCCTCTCATCATGAGTGATTGTAGAAACATGTACATGGATGAGACATGGCATGATGATGAATGGTATAAACAAGGAGTGCATGCTAGAAGGCTTGCTCGAAGTTGGATGAACACACGAAGCATACCAAGTAGTAAGCGAAGGAGACATGTGCACATGCATGAACCATCAAGTGATCACCAAGATGAGTGAAGACTCTGTGCAATTTTCCATGTGAAGGTGAAGCTATGGTAGACCACGAGCACACTCATCACTCAGAAGCATAGTAGCTTAACATGAAGAACATAACCAACATGTGCATACTAGCAGTGTTATGTCGAGTTGTGTCATGAGTTGCCTTGGTGACATCACTACTTTGGGTCATACTTATGTAATCAATGTAATGTAACATGGAATTCCAAGAGACCCATGGATGAAGTTAAAGAGTCATGTAAGTCGAATAGTCATGAGGGAATTCGAAGAGTCACAAGGGCCAGTTTCACCCTTGGCTATATATACCCCTCATTTGTACATGCAAAATACTTTTCACCTTAGCTCCTCCCACATAGCCTTGAGAGTCTGTAATATTTTATTTGAGGAGTGAGAAGTGGCTCCAATGCTTCACTATTGGGGCTAGTGATGTATGGTGTACAAATGTGTCTTGGAACTTTTTCTTAAATCAGAAGCCTCTCACAGGCCATCACATTTTCACACATGTATTGTATTTGTTTGTAAGACTATTCTTTGGACGCTTGTAATGCATGTTACTTTAACTTGTACTAAGATAGTTGAACTATTTCGGTTCTTTTAGTGCATATGATGTTGGAAGTGTCTTGTATTAGTTTTTATCATAGTCTCACTTGTGTGGACTACTTCATCGGACACTAGACATACTCATTCTTGTAAACTTGTTATAACGACCATCGCACTCATGTGGACTACTCCACTAAGTGTTGTACGTGCTATATGTTCACCTTTGTGTGTGTGACTTCTACATCCATCTGGACTACTCCACTGAAAGTTGCACAAATCGTATTTTGTGGTGTGTCTCTACTTGAGTTGGGACTACTCCCTTTCAACTTGATACTCACTCTGACTCTCCCCCTTTGTAGTGAAACAACTTTGACACAAGTGACACTACGCACTCACCACGCACACGAACCTTGTTGTTTGAATACTAAGTGAACCACTCTCATGTGCTGACAAGCAAGAGCTAAGGCATATGTTTAACATAATGGTTGTTGAGTGCCAATTTTTTTCATTTCTGATGGTGTTTCTAAGGTATTAACCCCATTATTTTGAACCTTTCTTAATCCTTGAACACCCTCTTTTACCATCTTTTGTGTATTTTGACCAAGAAGGTGTTATGAACTTGAAGGTATGCAAATTATTTTAAAATGTATAATTTTAGTTTAATTCCTAAGTATTTTCAAAGTTAAAATGTTATCTAATCGAATCACCTACAATGTCAAAGGAGCTTACCACATCTTGTGCAGATCAACCATTTTCTGAAGCGATTCTAAGATTCCTACAGCTAGTTTGCAATTTCCTGCAAGATCGTTGATTTCCTATAGACACAAATATTTCCTGTAACTGCCCTAATTTCCTGTAGTGATATCCATGGTTGAGCATATTTTGGTCAACCTTGAGGAAAACAAAGACATGGGTTTTGTTGAGAAAGTCACTAATATGGATGTTGTCCTATTTTCCGCTGCAGAACTACCATTGAAATTGCCCAGACCTTCATTCCATTTTCAGATGGCCATATTAAGAGGTAGTTCCAGCAGTTTCACAAAATCTATTTGATCCATTCTTTCAGTCATGGATTGAACTCACCATGCTTATTTCTACTATCTTTGTCAAATATTGTTAACCAGTAGTTGTAAGATGTTAGATTTCCTAATTTGAGGCAGATTATGCCCATGTATTTGTATAAAATACCCTTATGTTTATTAGGAGGGGGATAGAGAGGATCGGGAGAGAATGACAGATTGAATATATCATACCCTATATTATTACATATTTCCATATTAATATAATACTTTATGTTTTGTTGAATTTCATTGAGTAAGTCCTTTCGTAGTTGAAGGGGTTGTGAGTGAGGGAGGGCCCCCTTTACTCACAACTCTTGTAGCTCAAGATTTATTTTATTTCCATTTATTCTTGTCATGCATCAATAAAATTAGTACATATTTTGCAATTCTCATTTCTAATTTAACAACTTGTGAATGATGGTTAAATGTGAGCTTATTTGATGAATTATTTTGAATTGTTGAATAGGATTTCATGTCTCATATGCAAATTGTGAATTGAGTTAATTGTTGTTGTTTGGGTTTGTGTCTTTTCTTGATCTGCATCAACAATTCTAGGTGTTGTAGAGAGATGAATTATCCACTCCATAGCCTTTGTTGCTAAGAGTTGATGAGGAAAAGAGTTTTTGAAGTTATGTGTGTGTGATTTTATTTAGAACAAAACTTACAGTATTAGCCTGCATATATTTTGTGCAACATCTCACAAGCTTATCTACCCCTAGTCGATAATTTATGTCTGTCAAATTATAAGTCTATAATTTTCCCAAATATTTTGGCATTGTTGTCGAGGAGGTGCTAAGGGATGATACTGGAAGTGTTTTTGTATGATTTATTTTGTTCAAGTTTTTTTGGACTAGGGGAGTCAAAGTGGTAAGACATGGGTTAAGGCCTATGCACCTGCAAAGATCAGAATTCGCCAAAGCCATGTCCTGATTATTTTGTAAGTATAAGTTTTTAAATTTTCTACATAATATATGAATAGGGTCCAATATTTTCAAATATTTTTAGTGGAGGTGTGATCACCACTTCATTCACTAATAAATTGGTAAGGAAGAGGAAGTTCATAAAAGAACAAGGTGAAGGAGATAGAGAATCCAACAAGGATTACATCTCTGAGAAGGGTTTTATAGTTGATCCTCAGCAAACTAATACTCCCACCACAACTTCTTCTGCCAGAAAATCCTCTGTTGTTGCTCATTCAAAATTTTCAATGGCATCTCAAAAGCCATGGAAAACACATCCTGCAGGTATGTTACAACAACATTTTCAATTTCCTTAAGCCGAGAATTGGATGTGGAACATTCCAATGCCTTGGCAACCCTGGCCTCGGTAGGGGAATTTCCCTTACATTGCTGCACCAAATTATTCCCCTCAAAACTTTTATTTACAACAAATGGTACAACAACAACTTCCTACCGAGCCAGTATCCAATCTAACCAATAAAGCTACCCAATCTACTCACAATATTGGAATGGCAATTTATCCCACTTATCCTACCTATTACATTACACCTCAGCTCTGCAGGAAATTTATGTACTTTTGTTGCAACAATTTCTTGTGTCTCTGCAGGAAATTACACTAAGGTTAGGAAAAGTGGTGACAAACCAGAAAATATTGAAGATATTATAGAGGAAGAAACTAGTGATACACCTAAAATAGAAAATGCACAAGAAACATCATAACAAAACATTCTAAGCTCACAAGAACCTTCCTCGTCTCAAATTTTCCAGCCTCCTTTTCCTGAGAGGTTGAGGGTGGAAGAAATGACAAAACAACCTGAATTCGATCTAGTATCCAAGTTAAGAAATTTATGCATCAAGATTCCTTTAGTGCAAGTGATTAGGGATATCCCAATCTATGCTAAAATAGTTAGGGAACTATGTATCAAAAAGCTAGGGATACAAAAGAAAGCACCCTCTATAATTCAAGTAGGTGGGAAAATTGCAAGCCTTATGTCTACCAGATTTGCCACTAAAAAATATGCAGACCTTGGAATTCTTGTGGTTACCACCTTCATAAATGGATATCTAATAATAAATACTTTAATTGATTTAGGTGCAGTCATTAATATAATGACAATTGAAACACTATCCCATATAGGATCCTTTGACTTTCTTCCTACCCCTACTGTGTTAGAATTAACAGATAGATCTAAGGTCAAGCTAGATGGTGTATTGGAATACATTGTCATTTCATTAGATTCCTAGGAATATCCTACAAATTTTTATGTTCTTCAGCCTAAGACTAATTTAGGGAGGCACCTTTTGATCTTAGGGAGACCTTGGTTAGCCACAACGCATGCCTTCATTAGGTATAGGTTGGGGAACATGACCATCACTCATGAGGCTGAAATTAAGCACATAAATCTACATCCCCATTCTAAAACCCTCTTGAAATTAGAAAAGATTCATTGGGTTGAGGAAGAACTTAATTCAGAAATTATTCAATCAGTTTTGACAATAGCCCAAGCTATGGCCCTTAAAGAAAACATTGGGGATAGTTTAATTAATTTCTCTATTTCAAACCCTAATTTTTCCCAACACTTCGAGGGGATGTCAAGTCATGAGATAGATGTAATTATTGAGCATAACTTCCAAGATCATAGTAAAACAGTTGAATTAGATTCATCCCTCCTATCTGTTTTTCCTGCAAAATCAACAACTGAAGGTGGAAGCAAGGTAATTGATATCTTTCCCTAAAAAACTTTAATTATCAATTATGCCCCAACTTATGAACAAGAAAATCAATTAACTCGAATATTGAAAGATTTTTTAGACACATTTTCTTGGGAATATGCAGATATGGATATGATACTTGGTATCTTCTCTCATATTTTACATGATTGCATAGAGGTTTATATGGATGATTTTATGGTGGTGGGTGATACATTTGAAGAGGATTTACTTAATCTTAGGAAGTTTTTACAAAGATGTAGAGAGATTAATATTTCATTAAGCAGTGTAAATGTTTTATAATCATGGTTGAAGGCATTGTCTTAGATCATCATGTTTCTGCTGTAGGAATTAAAGTTGACCCAACAAAAATCGAAGTGATTTTGAAGAAGAGAGAGTTTGAAATGGTGGGAAAGGGGGTCATTCCTTTCAGTACCTCTTCTTCATCTTCTGCTGCAATAAAATGAGCTTACATTGTTCCTTCTTGTGCTCATTAAACCATGAGAGGAACATCTATTGGGTACAAGTTTATGCCTTTTTCCGAGCCGAACAGAATAATTACGGAAAAGGAGCGCCCTTGGAATATTCTTTTTCAGTATTTCAGACTCTCTAAAATTGAAATTCGGCGAGCATTTACTGTCCTGGGCTTGTTCAAATAATAGTTCAGAAGATCCTTCTAGATCCTTACAATAAATTTCATTTTTCAAGACAATTTTTTATTTTCTCATATTGGACTGATGTGGTATTTCTTAAGGCCTTTCTTCTAATGATCTTGTCCCATCGAAATTAGCAAATTATCTATGTTTCAATACTAGAGACTGGTGATGCCTTGAAGCTAGTATACCTTAACCATAAGCTATCTCACTAGCAACAAAGGGGATTCATTATGGCTCCTTGATTGTTGGATCCTACAAGGGGTTCAAAACCAGCTCATATATTCACACTTGAAAGGATGCATCAGATGTATCTTGATCCTCACTCTCATCATCAGTGATGGACCTCCCATTGGTTAACAACTAACCTTAATGGCTGGTAATCCAGCAAGTCCACTACACATTCGACCTCAGCACATTTATTCGTGTGTAGTGAATTGTACAAGAAGGGAAGAATATGGTTTCCTATAGATGGATTTCCTTTAGAAAATTCTAGCAGCTACATTTCCTACAACAAAACCAATTATTTCCTGAAGAATGAGTTCAAGCAGAGCATATTCTACAGTATTTGGAAAGTACCATCATTATTATTTAAGGCCGTGTAGCTACATGATCTTTCCTCTTACATGATTTCGAAGTGGTTTATAATTTCAAGGGAGGAACATGTGTCATCAAGAGTACTGACCATTGTAAGGTAAGATCGAAGGTATGTTTTGACATTATAATACTTAACGTAAGAAAAGATAATGGTACATAAATTTTGAATTTTCATAAGTACGAGTCATGGCCACTCTCGCGGAATATGGCAGCTACTAGCCGTTTATGTCATAATGTGAGTCCCCATTCCCAATTATTATCTTCACGTGTACGATGGTTATATTTATAGAATTGAGGCTTCTATGATCCATATCAAATTTTTAAGATAGGTTTTCAGAAATAATCACATAAGAATTCATTCGTCGACGCGTTTCAAACCAACAAGTGTGGTTCATCATCAGGGCAAGATGAAGAATCAGATCTAGTCATAGGCTAAAAAGAGAGACAAATCATTCAAACGGTAGAAGGAAATAACTATAATTGATGGTTATCTTCCCGATATTTATTTCACACGATGGATCATGATGGCAATCATGATCATGTTCTACATCTCTTGAAGTTTCCCATTTCTCCCATGTCTTTCCTAATTAAGCCTTTTTGTTTTCATCTTGTTCGAATTATTTCTACCCAGTCTTAGAATCCTATCAGTGAATGAAATTGAGATATTATCCCTCTTCCACTCATAGCTATGGTAAAAATGAGGTCTTCTATGAGATATGAGTTGTAGTGTCCTTCACTACTTGACGCCTGCCCACAAAGTAAGGCGAGGTTGGAGAAGGCAGGTTGGCTGCATCTGTTCATCAAATATAGTGGCCACAAATCGAAGGTTACAAATTCCTTCACCTTAAACTTTAATGGCAAAAAGGCGCAAGTGGGGAATGTGAAATTTAAGTTGACAGAGGAACTGGTATCACGAGCATATGAGATTTCATGCGATGGAGAGTGATGGTTCAAGAACTAGTGATTTAACAAGGAAATGTGTACACCCGTTTTTAGGAAAGAACATGTAAACTCGCATTGGAGTAAGGGAATATCCTAAGAATTCCTCAAAAGTAAGTACCACCAACTTTTGTTTTTTCTGCAGAAGTATATCACTTGTGAGGGTCACTATGGTTTAGCGTTTATGTTTCATATTCATATTTTAGGCCATTTTAGAGACAAGCCCCTAAGTTTACCCTACTATCTTAGAATGTCTCTCATGAAAATGGCTACCTCTGCTAAGGAGAGGGTTGTATGTATAGAGGAGAAACTCTATCATCATGGATTAGTAAAAATCATTATGACAGAGGTTTTGTAGAAACAAGGAAAAACATGGGATGAGTTCTTGACTGAGAATTATTTTGTTGATGATGAGAAGGAGCCTGATGTACCTGAAACTAAAGAAGAAAAACTAGTGGAGAGGCCTAAAAATAAAGCTCGGACCTGTGGTCAGCTAACTAAGGAGGTGAAGAAATATTAAGAAGTGGTGGTAGTCAAAACTATGGGGAAAAATCCTAAGGTATCAAAGAGTACCTCTACTCTTGCTAAGTGTTTCACAAGAATCCAAGCAGTGAAGCTAGCGATAAAAGAAATTTTAGAGGAGAAGGAACAACAAATTAAGACTAAAAATAAGGATAAGAAGCCCTAGGAATTGTCTAAGGGGAACAGGAGAAGATTGAATTGGTTGAGTTTCTCAACAAAGAAGAGTAGGAAACTACATCTTTCCAAGAACCACCATTGCAAGAAAGCGAGGAGAAAACGGTTGAAGATGGTCGAGAATGGGATGAACCAAGTCCAACTCAATCCTCTCAAGAATAGAATGGGGATGAAGGAACCTCGAAGAAAAAACAATCTTGGAAGGAGATGGAGGAGACCATTAATGAGCTCACCATGTTTGAATAGGTGCTATGGATAGAAAATGAGACCTTGAAGGAGAATAGTCTGCGATTACAGAAAGAGGTGGAAGAATGGAAGGAAAAACATCAAAATACATGTCGTATTATGAAGAAACATCAAGGTTAGATTGATAATTTGCAGAGGAAGAATGAAGAGTATCAGAATAGGGTACATAAAGCAGAATCTAATAGGGCACACCTAGACCACCTAGCTGTAGTAGTTGTGGCCAAGAGCAAGGACTAGATTTTCTTCCTGGAGGAACGTTTTTCTTGCATAAGGGATATGCAAGAAGCTAGGTGTGGGGAGATGTTGAGTCCCAATTTTGCTCATTTATGATGGTGTTTCTAAAGTCTTAACCCCTTTATTTTGAACCTTTCTTAATCCTTAAACACCCTCTTTTACCATCTTTTGTGTATTTTGACCAAGAAAGTGTTATGAACTTGAAGGTATGCAAATTATTTTAAAATGTATCATTTTACTTTAATTCATAAGTATTTTTGAAGTTAAAATTTTATCTAGCTGAATCACTTGCAATGTCAAAGGAGATGACCATATCTTGTGCAGATCAACCATTTTCTGAATTGGTTATGAGATTCCTGCAGCTACTCCACAATTTACTACAAGTTCATTGATTTCTTGTAGACATGGAGATTCCGTGTAGTTGCCTTGATTTCCTACAATGATATCCATGGCTAAGCATGTTCTGGTTAGCCTCGAGGAAAACGAAGACATGGGTTTTGTTGAGAAAGTCACTAATATGGATGTGGTATTATTGGTCACCTTAGAACTTCCATTGAAATTTGCCATACCTACATTCCTTTTTCAGATGGCCATATCAAGAGGTAGTTCCAACAGCTTCATGAAATCTGATCGATCCATGCTTTCAGTCATGGATCAACCTCATCATGCTTATTTCTGCTATCTTTGTTAGATGTTGTTAGCCAACATTTGTAGGATGTTAGATTTTCTAATTTGGGGTAGATTATTCTCATGTATTTGTATAAAAGACCTTTATGTTTATTAGGAGGGGCGTAGAGAGGATCTGGAGAGAACAAGGACAGGTTGAATATATCATACCTTGTATTACTATATATTTTACAGATTAGTATAATACTTTACGTCTATTGAATTTCATTGAGTAACTCATTTCGTAGTTGAAGGGGTTGTGAGTAAGGGAGGGCCCCCTTTACTCACAATGCCTATAGATGCAGATTTGTTTTATTTCCATTTATTCTTGTCATGCATCTATAGAATTATTACATAGCTTACAGTTCTCCTTTTTATTTGTAATAGCTTGTGAATGATGGTTAAATGTGAGCTTATTTGATGAACGATTTGGAATTTTTGAATAGGCTTTCATTTATGTTATGCAAAGTGTGAATTGAGATCATTTTTATTTTTTGGGTTTGTATCTTTTCTTGATTTGCATCAGCAATTCTAGGTGTTGTAAAGAGATGAATTATCTACTTCATAGCCTTTGCTTCTAAGTGTTGATGAGGAAGAGAGTTCTTGAAGTTGTGTGTGTGTGATTTTATTTAGAACAACACTTATAGTATTAGCCTACATATATTTTTCACAACATCTCACAAGCTTACCTACCCCTAGTCGATCATTTATGTCCGTCAAATTATAAGTCTGTAATTTTCCCAAACAATGGCAATAGGTGCATCATACCATATGGGACTCCTACAAGAAACAGTGTGAGGTCTAGTTGGGACTTCATACTAGGGAGATCCCGTGAATGTTGGCAGATCCAACACCATCAACGGAAGATCTGACAAAGATGTTGAAATTATGCAAGCGGTGGTGGGGGTTATAATAACCAAGATAGAAAACAAGGTGGAGAGCTCTGAGGTCAAGTTGGAGACTACAATTGTTTCAGTGTTAAAAGAAATTATTGGCCTCAATGATAGTGGTGAATAGGATATGGTGATTGGTGAGGAAGGGGATCTCCCTCCAGTGTTTCCCGATCAGTAGTAGTTGCAGCAGGAGCAGGGGTAGCAAGGAGCAATGTAACCATTCTAGAAAGAGGAAGAAAACAAGATTGTTATGGAGAAACTCAACCATAACAATGTGTAGGGAATCAAGTAGTTAATTTCATAGTGATAGGTAGATTATGTTATGTAGGTATGTAAGTATTAATGGTGTATTTTGGAGATATTACAAGAAAAATGATGTAGTAACTCTAGAAAATGAATTACTGCATACCCAAAGATACTAGTTAGAGAAAAAAATAGGACTCTAGAAATTTTTATGCTTTTATGTAATGGCACTGGACAAATTCTAGTTTGATTAATAAAATTATACCCATTCCTTTAAAAAAAATAACATGTCAAAATGATGCATTTCCAATAGTGGACATAAGTAAAAATGATAAATCATGTACAAATGATATAAATAAAAAAGATGAATTATGTAAGTGTCATGCGGAAAGAGTTATTTTTGCGGACAAACCTAACCTCCCTAGGAGTCTAAGACTCTCTAGTGACAAACAAACCTAACAAGAGAAATCCTTCTCTAAACATACATTATTCTATGAGAACCAAGTGTTTTCCGATCTTACCTTAGGTCCAACGCTTGTTGTAGCAGTCCAGCCTTGCTGATCTAGATGAGCTCCTCTTTCACTTTAAGACCTGCATACACTAACAAAGCAAACGATTACATAACACCTGAATATTTCATAAAACAAAGCATATTCATCATATAGACCAAGGAGTACATGAAATAATTCATTAACAACAAATCATTGAGAAGAATGGACTTATTTGTATTAAATAATCAAAAAGGGACCATTACAACCTGAGCCTTGGTGTTGTGCAAGCTCCTCCCAGGGTCCAGCAAGAGATTTCCTCTACTTTGACAAGCTCACCCACTCCCACTATGGCAACAAGGAAGGATAGTGATCTCTCCTCACAAGTCAACAAATGGAAGTCCTAATTCCAGCAGCATTTACCCTATAGAATGGTTCAGCTTTCAACCTTTCCTCGTTTGGCCCAATGCCTGTATTTATAGCATTCTAGAAGAGGTTATTCAGTTCCAACATCAATGGGATACTCCCTCTTTTGGATGGGGTAGCTCCTCTCTTGATGGGATAAGCTCCTCTATCATAGGGGTGCATGAACCATCTGGAGGCGCTCAATACACGTCAAGAATTCTTCTAGAAGGCTCTAGAAGTGACCACAAGTAACTTTTTAAAGATGAAACTTGCGCCTTTTGACCTTTACAGGGGTACGCACCCTAGCTTTAGTATACAGAGCGTATTACTACGCAGGTCTAATGTATTTGGAGTGCGTACACGCAGGCAAGGTAGAGAGAACCTGCGTACCCAGAGATAAACATGTTTTCAAGTGACTTTCTCTCTCTTTGAAGTTTTGACATGAAGAGCAGAGATATGGGGCTTGACAAAGAGGACAATGTGGCTATTGATGAGGCCACATAAACTGCAGATAGTCAAGGTGACAAAATTCAGTGTAACAGATTGCCCCCTAAAGTACGAAGCCTGTAATAGATAAGGGTGTTAAGTCAATAAAGAAGGGTGAAGTGCTTTATCATTTCAAGGATCATCTTGTGGATAGCCTGGTTGGAACCTGCAATTTTCAACACAAAATACATGTAAAATATCATATCATACTGA
>APFE030353358.1:41263-73453 GCA_000404065.3 Pinus taeda
AGAAAGCACCCAAAGCCAGCTGCAAGTGATTAGTATTCTGATCTCTAAAAGATAAGCAATTTATAGTAAGAGATCATTCAAATTTTAGCAGACAGTTTTGAGAAATAAAACTAAGAACTAGTTATGGAAATAAAGTAAAAGATAGCAACTTTGAATCTGCCAACTGAAACTACCATTAGATACAAAGCAAACACATAAACACACAAATAATCCTGGGTCAAAAACCTGCAAAAGAGCAATGCTGATCAGTTTAAAAGAAAGGATTCAAAATGAATTAAAATGAAGTGAATTATGCTGTACATAGATCAAGAAAAGAAAATGTTGAACATGAAAATACTATACAAGGCTAGTATGAACAGGGGCCCTCCATTCACATAACCCAAATAAGACTCAAAGTGTTGAAAGCTCCAAAACAGCACTGTTTCTATTACTCCATGTGCAGAAATTCACAGTTAAGAGTGCTAGAACAGCACTATAAAAACAGAGTCTTGGGAATGCACGAAAATTATAACAAGTTCGTAAAAATACAGCAAGTAAAAGTTAACATAAGCGTACACAGACGCAAGTATTTATAGGCATCTGAAGGATAGCCTATGCGTGCTGCTAAAACTGAAAATAAGCAAACTGTCATGCATAATTAAAACTGCAATAACACGTCATGAGCCTGCGTGGGTGAGCTGGAGGTCCTGGTCGTCATGGGCATTGAATCCAGAGTTGGATTATGTCCCCCACATCCTGCGTAACATGGGCAAGTCACCGTTTGAGCTGACGTGACCCAACAGCTTACGCATCACCGTTAAGCTGCCTTCGTTGACCGGATCTTGCCCCTGTTTGACCGGAGGTACAGATGATGTGGATGATTGAACAAATGGCACAGGAACCTCGAGCACCTTGATACCTAAGTACCCATGTGGCTCGTTTGGTGAAATGGCACGTGGAACCTCGAGAACAACAAAAAGGACTGCAGAATCTCCAGATGGCTGCGAAATCATCAGATAGCTGCGGAATCGGCAGAGAGCTGTGGAATGCCTGTAAATATGTCAAAATCTAAACAAAACAGTCACACATTAGCAAAGCTCACTTGATCATGCTTAATGACATCTAATGTAATGATCTGGGCGGTTTTACATGGAAAATGAGGTGAAAGAGAGAGATAGGTGATGAAAAATAGTAGATAATAGTAGATGATGAGGTGTAGGTTAGAGGCTCTACAGTGACTATCTGCTATTAGATTCGCTCTAACATCTATGTTCTAGAATACTTCCAAGCGGGGAAAAATGATGGGTGACAACAATTAGTACAAAAAGTATGATACCTAGCGTGGTGGTAAGGGAGCCCTAATTTAGACAATTAATAAGCCTAATGTCAAATTATCCTACTATACAATTATGGAAAATATCATGCACCATTTCTCAAGGGGAGAATGCACCTTAGACACCATCTCAGTAGTGGAAGCTTGTGTCCAAGGCACACCATTGAATTGGTGCATTTTTCTACTGAATGAGCTCTTTGAATCTTGTGAAGATGTCTACAAGAGGGCCACATGTTTTATTTATAGATATATTGTTGTTTCCTTAGCAATGATGAAGTGGTGCCCAATAAAAGGTAGAGAGATAGCACTGATTTCCAAGGATCAACCCCTTGCACTTAGATATTTGTCTTGACAGACTTTCGAGGATCCCAAAAGTAAGGAAATTAATGAAGCTTCTTTTGTTGGATGGTAACATAAAATTCTCTGTCACCAATGTCAGGCCAAGGATCCCACCGTTTCTCCTAGATGAGTATTCACAAGATATTTTTTTTGGAGTTAGCCATGGCAACACTTGGATTCAGACTAGGTGCGTCAACCCATGCACGTTTTAGAAGTGCAATCAACCTTTTGTTCTAATGGAGGAAGCATTCAATACCAAAGTCTCGTCTTAGTCTGGAGTTGTTGGAGAAATTCGGGACAAGAAGATGACCTATTCGTTTGAAGGAATGTTTCCTGGAGAAACTCCTTCTGAATCTCAAAAGCGACTAGTCGAAGAAACACTCAATCCAGTCATCAAGAAGATTGAGACAAAGGTGATATCCTTATGCAACACTCTAGAGGGTGTTGGGGCATCAGTAA
The DNA here is from genome assembly GCA_000404065.3 of Pinus taeda. Classification (NCBI taxonomy): domain Eukaryota; kingdom Viridiplantae; phylum Streptophyta; class Pinopsida; order Pinales; family Pinaceae; genus Pinus; species Pinus taeda. The sequence continues at coordinate 43,374 of APFE030353358.1, forward strand.
GTCCTTTCCCTTCCTTTTCTAAATTTATCAGTTCTAATCCAATTACTTCTTTGACTTGCAACCCAACCATTGCTTCAATTCCCTAAGTGGCCCCAAATTCTCATACAGAAACCACCATCAATAGTACTTACCCACTTGCCACAAGAAAACCATTAATTCCCAAGAAACATATTAAAGCGACCTCTACTCAGGTTGTTGATCTCACTGGCGAGGAACACCAATCTCACACTAGCACACCCATCATTGAAGAAAATCCACTTTCCGCATCTGTCGTATCCCCAAGGTCACACAATCCATCACCATGAACAACCTCCACCTCAACCACCATTTATGAAATTCCTCCATCTAGAAATATTCTTGGTGTCGAAACAAAAATGGAGGTAGACTCTATATTCTAGTCCATTATCGAGACTACTAATCAGGCACTAGTGGTTCCCCCTACTAGCACAAAGTCTGGTACTACTTCTTTGTTATCTTTATTGCTATCACTAGGTACATTCATGGAAACTAATCAACCTATCAACCCTGAGAACCCCAACATCTAAGCCCTACACACCTTTTCCCTACCTTCTAAACCTACCTCCCTATCACCACCACAATCCAGCCTGGATTATATCAGTCCTTACATTGTCGAGCCCTCCCACCGAGAAAACTCCCCCCAAGAGCAGTCTGAGAAATCAGTTGCTAGTGGCCAGCCATTACAAATTCGGTTCCCTACACCCACTACTACGACCCCTGATCACCTCCATAGTTGGTCGTCGTCTCAATTGTTTCATTTCATTCAACTAGTTTCATGCCGAGTGGAGGTGTTGCACAACAATCTGACAACACAATATGAGCAGAAACAACAACAACTTCATTCCATTGTAGTAGAATGAGATCACATCCTTAAGAAGAATTAGACTTTGAAAAGCCATGTCGATGAATTAAGCACAACGTTCTGGGATATCTGGCCCATACTTGTTGAGATAGTCACAGATGCATCGAAAGACTTTTTGGCCTGCACTCTCTTAGATTGTTGTGATCACAGCAAAGTAGCCTACACTGACCTCACCGTTACAAAAGAATATCTCAAACGAACTATTTTTGCCACTCAAAGGGTGCTACCATATCCAACATCTCAGTATGACAACCGGATTAAGAAGAAAATCACTAAAGTGGCTTATTTGAAAGCCTCTATCATCTAGGCTATGAGAGAAGCTAAAGGACTCCTGGCACAAGTTCAAGGCTGGTTCAGTTGCTAGGCCAAGAAAAATTAGCCAGTTTACCCACTATGCCAATAGGCTCATTAGCTATTCAACCAAGCCATGGCAACCAAAGACCACAAACATCAAAAAGAGATCCTAGCATAGGAGGATTCCCTCGAAATTCAGATACAATAAATTTAGGATGAACCGAGAAAGACTAAGATTCTGCTCTATGACCTCAAGCCGGCTTCATAGGGTGACTTCCAAAGGCTACATTAGTTCAATGAGGAGGCAAACACTCAGTGGAATACCCTCTTAATGACACGCCTTGCTCACCAAAAAACCAAACTCACAACACAGTTAATCGATCAAGCAATCACTATCATAGGTTCATGGCAGGTAACACTTGTTGAGTACACACATTTCAAGGATGCAACCATTCAGTCTATTCCAGAGTTGGGTCCTTCATTTGAAGGAACAAGGTAATAAGGAGAAGCATTGGTAGGGGCACCACAACAACAAGAAGCACCAACAACACCAACACATGATTTACTCAAGGATGAGTCAATGGACTACGCTCGAGGCCTTTTTGGTCCTTTATTTTAGAAACAAATTTGTCATTTGTTTATGGTTGACCACGTTTTTACCAAAGTTGATCAGTGGGAAGTCGTGGAGATGACAATCGAGGAAGGATACAACCTCTGTGAAGGTTTGGAAGTTGCAGAAGATTGGTTAGGGAAATCAGGGCACATGTAATCACAATCAAGCTAGAATGTTGACTGATAGACAAGGAAGAAACTGTGGTCGAGCAACAAAGGTAGTCGAAAAGAAAAGGGTGGGGAATCCAAGAGAGAAGAAATAGTTCAAGAGAGAAAAGTGTTTAAAAAGGTTGAAAGAAAATCTAAACGAGGGAAAAAGGAGTGGATCGAAATGTTGTCGCACAACCTCTTGAGCCCACACAAATTTTTATTCTCTTGGTCATCTATTATCTTGTATTGCTAGTCTATGTTTTGTTGTTGAGACCTTTGAGCTGAATGTACTGATGTAAAGCTACCAAAGTTAATGAAAGAGGAAGTTGCAGGGAATGTCTAAGTGTCTTCTTATGTGATTTTGTGTGTCCCCTTTTAAAAAAATTATTATGAATGCATAAGCGTATTACATGTCATTTTGAATGCTTAAGTTTTAATGATTGCATATCCAATGTCTTGGTCCTGGGTTTAATGAATGTTAGTAGATTTCATCTGATTTCTCTTGATGCCTGGTTCCAACCCCTCAACTAAGTAAGGTCATGGCATGCCTCAGGTGAGATTCCTTACTCTTCCTGAGTAAGGTGAAAATTTCGACATTACGTTAGACTACGACAGACTCTTTGTTAGCTTTTGTGCCTGAACCCAAGGTCTCAACTTGTTCACCATTTTTCACCAATAAGGGTGACTACACTACAACCTTTATTGAAGTAACCATCCCAAAACTAGATCCATAGTCTAAGGGAATGATTGGTCAAGGGACTTCACACCAATGGTTCAAATAGGCACTTAGAGATAGAATTAATTTTCTAGGTGGTTTATCAACTATCCTTTGGCCATAAGCACCAAAATAAACTACTTACTCTCCTGAGTCCATTCACAAGGCTTCACCTAGGGTCCAGATGGGGTATTTCTTAGTCTAGGATGTTGAATCCACTATCCAGGTGGTTTATCAATTTTCTTTTCATAGCAAGCACCATAGGGGTCTCCAACCCACTATCTAGGTTGTTAACAACTCTCTAGCAAACACCACAGTGACTCATATTTCCCTATCCAGGTGGTTTATTACTTATATAGCAAGCACCATGGTGATTTCATCATCCACTAAGTCTCCCACTGACCTCATAAGCATAGAATAACAGTCTAGTGGCCTCAAACATGAAACATAATGATTAACACCCAAAATTCATAGAACATAGAGCTCTCCAATTAGCTCCATGATTGCCTTGGCTTCCTTCTATCATGTTTCACAATTCCATGCTATTTGCACTAATGTTGGAGACTCCCAAGAAAAATAATCAACCAACCAAGAAGATTTATAAGGAGAACTAAAACAAGAAGAAGAACCTTGCTCACTTCTCTATTGTTCGTACATATGGATTCCTTTATGTCCCTTTGTTTTCTAAAGGAGAAAGTCTCTCTTTCTTTGAAACTTTCTTTCTTCTCTTGATACCAAATTTTTTCTCCTCTCCCTCTCTCTTTGACACTTCTTTTATTTCTTGAAGAGTCATCCACTTCCCAACCATTACTCAATATTTGAGGGGAGATGGGCATTTTCCTACACCCCATCTCATAATTGTTATTAGGAGGTGGTATCATGATTGGGTTAGAACTGACTCTAGTGATGACTCCAATGAAATTTTGTGGGTTTTCAAACAAAGGAGCTCCCTCTTCCCTTAGAATTGTGGATCTGTGTCATTCCCTCCTTAGTCCAATCATTTAAGTTTACATTTAATTCACGATTTTACAGTCTAGTCGCTTTAGCTAGTCGCGAATCTTCTGTTGGTAGTACATAAATTTGAATACAAAATACAGGGGTAACGAAAAATGGTTGTTACAAACCCCACCCCCTTAAGGGACCATCATCCACGGTGTTCCATTAACAAACAACAAAACAAAATCTAAGCTTTATATTTACATCTCTTTCACCCTTTCATGCATTAAAGAAATATGGGTAGAGTACCCTCATTTGATATGCAATCTCCCAGGTTGCTTCATCTAGTCCAAAGTGCCTCCATTGAACCTTGACCTGTTCTATTATTTGATTCTAGAGTGTGATATATCTCTGATCCAAGATGCATAGTGTTCTGATTGGAATTCTCCCTCAAATTCCTCTGTATCACAAACAAATCAACCGCATAATTAGTGTCACATACATACTTCTTAAGCAAAGAAATGTGAAATGCATCATGTGCCTTCATTGTGGGTGGTAAAGCTTGTTGATAAGCTACTAGTCCTACTCTTTCAAAAATATGAAATGGTCCAAAAAATCTAGGTGCCAACTTATCACAATACACATGATTGCTTTCTTGGTCTGACATGGAGATACACATGATCTCCCACTTGGAATTCCTTTTTCATTCTCTATTATTTTGCATAACTCTTTTGCCTATCATGGTTTTCTTTACTTCTTGCTCCATTTATTTTAGGTAGTTAGGTCCAAGAACCACTATTTTCATTGGCTTATCCCAACTAATGGGAGTGTTTCATTTTCTACCATACAATTCCTCGAAGGGCTCATCTTCAGTGACTCTTGGTACCCATTTTTATATGAAAATTAAGCTAATGGTAGGAATTCTTCCCACCTCTGTCACTGATGCATGACGTAGTTCCTCAACATGTCCTCTAAAATTATGTTCACTCTTTCTATTTAACCATCCCTTTAAGGATGATATGTAGTACCATAAGCTATCTATATTCCAAAACCAGTAAATAATGCCTTCCGAAAACTTGATGTGAACATGGCATCCCAATATAAAATGATATTCTTAGGTATGCCATGTAATCTAAATATTTATCTCATGTAAATTTGAGCTATGTTAATGGCTTTGTGGGTGGATTTGATGGCTATGAAATGAGTTTCCTTGATCAACTTGTCCATTGCCACCATAATGGCATCATGATGCTTTAATGTTTTTGGAAACCCTATAATGAAGTCCATGGATATGACTTCCCATTTCCCTTCGAAAATTAGAGTTGGTTGTAATGATCCTGCTAAGTGACTGCATTCTACCTTGACTTGTTGGCATTCCAGATACCTAGCAATGTATTAAAAAATACCATTCTTTATTCCTAGCCAATAATACAACTTCTTTATGTTTGTTATAATTTTCTAATATCCAAGATGACCTAAATAAGGCCTTTTATGGTACTCATACATTATGAGCTTCTTCAAGTTGATGAAACAAGACACATACCATCTATCTTTGAATAACAATATACAATTATTAGTGAGTTTGTAATTCTTGCTCAATGATCCATTTCGCTCTTGTTGTAAGCATTCCTTCACATGTTATAAGTGTTCATCATGCTGTAATGCTTCTTTGATCTTTTGGTTGTAATGATCCTGCTAAGTGACTGCATTCTACCTTGACTTGTTGGCATTCCAGATACCTAGCAATGTATTAAAAAATACCATTCTTTATTCCTAGCCAATAATACAACTTCTTTATGTTTGTTATAATTTTCTAATATCCAAGATGACCTAAATAAGGCCTTTTATGGTACTCATACATTATGAGCTTCTTCAAGTTGATGAAACAAGACACATACCATCTATCTTTGAATAACAATATACAATTATTAGTGAGTTTGTAATTCTTGCTCAATGATCCATTTCGCTCTTGTTGTAAGCATTCCTTCACATGTTATAAGTGTTCATCATGCTGTAATGCTTCTTTGATCTTTTCTTTGGTGTCAAAATCATAATTACTCATGGTTTCCAAGTGAGATACTTGTAGGCTTCTGCTAAGTGCATCTTCCAAATTGTTCTCTTTACGCTTAATATGTTTGATCTCAAAAGTAAACTCATTGATCAAAGGAAAACACATAGATTTTCTTGCATTTAATTTTGGTTAGTCAAGTAATGTTAGTGTTGGATTCAGAGAAGCCTGGGTTGATGTGCAACGTCGTCCAACAAACCCACTCTAGTATCGACCCTTTTTGAATCACCCACAAAGTGGATAACATCTCACTCGAGATGACATGTGGGACTACTAGAACCATATTTTTGCATCCATATGGAATTTTTTTCATGTGCAACGGTAATTGCCTAATTTACTGTTCAATGTTCATGACATTAACATAAAAGGATTATGACAAACATACTAAACTCTCATGTTGTGCAAGTTGTTACATAATTCCATTCTAACACTACTCAGTTACAATGTCAATAATATAGAAAACACACACATTCATAATAAACTATAGATGGAAATATAATCATTCTCCGTTAATTCATCAAAAAGTAAGTGTGCAACATAATACAACAGAGTGTTTTTCACACTGACTCATAGCCTAGCATTCATAAAGTATAGAACATCACATTCTCCCAGATCACAGAGAGTCAATGATTTTGTGCAGGCTACATACTCAAGAACATACTCGACAAATAAAATCAACCCACTAGTGAGTTGAATGAACAACCATTAACATACAAAACTAACAACAAAGAAACATAAAATCAGATAAAAGCAAACACATTAGTGAATTACAACATTGTTGATTCTCAAACTAGCTAACCAACCTGAACTAGAGAAATTAGGCCTTATCATTGTCCCTCAGCGGTTCCCTTTTCATCATATCTCATATCCTCATCCAACTCATCCAGTTCTCCATGTTAGCTTAATCGCCCTAATATTTTATGATAGCCTTTCCCAGTTGTTCCATCTTTTCTAAATGACAGTTGGTCCTTGCTCATAATATCTTCTAACAACATTTCCTCCACTTCAACAACTTTCCTCTTCTTGTAAATATCTTCCACGTCTTTCATCATGACGATCCTCCCAATATTTTATATACGCCTTCATATCGTAACTACATTGATCTGCCTTGCATATGTCCTCATTTATCTGACACTGTGTTAAGTTATGTCTGATGCTCCTCTACGTTGCACCTTCCTTCCTTGAGTCATCCTCTCTATTGCGCACTAGATTCCATTAGCACCATCCTCTATTCGTGGTTCCTCATACTACTGCAAATTTAAAAAAAAAAAATTACCTCCATGAAGCAAATATCTTAGCCCTCGATGATCTGACATCAACACAAATATTCTTCCAAGCAAGTAGTGTATCCTCATTTTTACTGCATACGTTATTACTGCAAGCTCCAAATCATGAGTGACATAATTATTCTCATGTTCATTTATTTTCCTTGAATCATAACAATTTTCACGCCCTTCTTGCATCAAGACTCCACCTGGTCCTTTCATGTAGGCATCCGTGCAAACTAGAAAATTCTTCTCTAGATTTTCTATCCTCAAAATGTGTGCATGTATGAGAAATATCTTGAGCTACTCAAAACTATTTTTTCACTCTGATGTCCATTGGAATTTAATTCCTTTCTTCTACAAGGTTGTGAATTGATGCCTAATAATTGAAAAATATTGAATGAACTGTCGATAATATATGACCAATCCCATGAAGGAATATCTAACCTCTATGATCTTTCAAGGAGTGGGCTAATCCATTATGGCCTTAATAATTTTTGGATCCATAGCCACTCCTTCCTTTAAAATGACACATCACAAGTATTGAAATTTTAATTGGAAGAAATCACATTTGCTAAGATTAGCATACAACTTGTGCTCTCTCAGCAACTACAACATTTCCTTTAAATGTTATTCATGTTTATCTCTAGTTCTTGATTAAAATAAGTTATCTTCCATAAAAACCAATACAAATTTTTCAAACATGGGTTGAGGACATTGTACATCAAGCACATAAATATGGTTGGGGAATTTGTGAGCCCAAATGGAACTGTCATAAACTCATAGTGCCTATACCTTGTCTTGAATGCCATCTTATGGATGTATTCATCTTTAATTCTTACAAGATGGTAACCAGATCTTAAATCTATTTTGGAGAACACTACAACCCATCTTAGTTGGTTGAATAAGTCATCAATTCTAGGAAAAAAACAATTATTTTCCACTGTGGCTTTATTCAACTAGTAATCGATGCATAGTCGCAGTGTGCCATCCTTTTTCTTCACAAACAACACTGGGGCTCCCTAGGGGAACTCCTTGGATTTAATGTATCCTTTATTCATCATTTCCTTCGATTGTACTCTACTAGCTTTGGCGTTCTCATGCAATATGGGGATTTCAAGACTAGCATTTCTACAAGAATCAACTTAATGGTCTTGTGTGGTGCCAACACCTCTTATGGAAATACATCACTAAATTATTTTAATATAGGGTGGTCTTATTTTCTAGAACCATTGAAATATAAAACCTTGGTCACTTAAACTGTAAACATAATACATCCCTTTCTACTACATTTCTTTACCCACAATTCTAATATTTTCTTGATAGAGACATGCTTCAATCCCTATAGTGTTGTTTCCTCACCTTCATCTCTGAGACACTCCAAAAACTTATTATAGAAATCAAATTTTGATCCAGATTTATGGAGGAAAGAAATGAAATATAAATATAAATAGAAATACAAAGATACTGACAAACAAAATTCAATTCATTAATAACAAAGTATTGAAAATTGTTTACATGCAGAATGGAAATAAACTAGCTCGAGCGATGGTTGCTTATATTTGAGAATTTATGTGGTGGCTACATGCCTTCAGGACTATGTTATAATGAGTCTCGAAGGCCTATTTATTATTGAGAAACAATGAAAAACCCTAAACATCCAAAAAACTAACCCTAGGAGATGAAGTGCCAAAAGTCTGTGGGCCTTCTTGGGGTAAATTGGTACATCAACTTCCTAGGGTCATAACTTTGGCATACGATCTTTGTTTGATGTGGATGATACCTACTTAGAAAGATATATCCGAGGAATACAAATTTTGACACCAAATCCCTATTACAATTGATGATTTTCCCATTTTCCAAAAAAGCGTTGTTTAGGACTTCAAAATGGCTCGAGAAGTTCAAGACCCGAAAAATGCCAAAAATAGTAAATTGTGCTACAATTAAGGAAACTAAAAGAAATAATGGTGGGGGTCCAAGTGGAATAGGTGGGTGGCCACCAATACCCACCTCAATCATTGTTCTCCCCTTAGGAAGCAATGGTCCCAATTATGTTGAGTGCCTCCATGAGATGGGGAATCTTCTACTGAACTTAGTCCTTGTTGAGACACTTGCCTTGGTGCAGGAGTTGGCCAGCTTTAACAAATTGAAACAATTGGATTTTCTTCTGGGGAGTGTTCTTGATATGCATGTCCATGATATGATCCGTTGTGGCATGTTCCATGTAGTTTATGTTTAGCTCTATTAGCGTGAATTATTTTGCAATGTTTGATGTGTCCAATAATGGTGGAAAGTATGGTTGAAGGCAGTCCACATTGAGAAATGGGTGAATACCAAGGAATGGGGGAATGATGAGCTCAAAATCATTGTCTCCCATATCCTTGGTGATGGTATAAGGTCCATATTAGAGTGGTCTCAGCTTCTGATGGAATTCAGTAAGGCATTTTGTCTGCGAATGAAACTAAACTTTGTCGCCCACCAAAAACTTTTGTGGCACCCAATGTTGATCATGCTGTTGCTTGTACTTGGCATTGGACTTATCCAATATGTTGTACACCTACTAGTGAATGTGTTGGACACGTTCAATAAATTGGGTTACTTTATCAACCTCGGACTGTACATGTGTGGATTTCGTCTTTATAGTCACATGAGGGATGGAAACCATAATCAGACACAATGTTTGAAAACCTAGACCCACTTGAAAAGGATTGTGGCCAGTCGAGTTATGGAGAGCTCATGATTATAACCGTGTTGCACATAAGGAAGGCTCTCATCCTAGGTTCGTGGATGCTTGGAGTTATACATGTGTAGTATGTGCACTATCATCTTGTTGACGACCTCTGTCTAGCCATTAGTTTGGGGATGAAATGCAGTCGACTTGGTGAACTTACTGTCTAATAATGTCTAGAGGTTCGACCATAATCTTCTTAGAAACCTATTATCTTGATCTGGTATAATGGTCTGCGGGATTCCAAAATGTACCCATACTTGTTCAAAGAAGATTTTGGTAGTGTCCTCTACTATAATACTCTTCTTGCAAGCCAAAAATATAGCCATCTTAGAAAATTTGTCCACGACCACAAATTCATAGTAATTTCCATGCTTGGTAGAAGGGAGGTTTGAAAGATAGTCCATGGATATGGATTCCTAGGGCTAGTTGGGAGTAGGCAGAGGAGTGTACATTCCTTTTTCATGATAGTTGGCTTAGTGTTGGCACAAGCAATGCAATATATGATATATATATATATATTACAACATCCTGTTGGAGTTTTAGCCAATAAAAATATTTTTATAGTGTGAACATAATTTTCTCCACACCAAAGTGTCCTGCAAATAGACTGTAGTGTGCCTCCCAAATAAATTTTGCACACTCATTTGAAGGAACAAAAAGGTTGCCCATTTAGCATAATAATTTAAGCATCCTGGAGGTGGAAATCTATAACTTTCTTGTCATCCACTAGCATCTGGTAAGTGGTTGCGAAATATGGTTCATTCTTGTACAATTTCGAACATCCAAGGGTCTCATGGACACAAGAGTTGAGAAAACGATTTAGTGCCATAACTAGGGGCCGATGTTGGCAATTTGCAACATGGTCAGTGTTTCACTTCTTGTACTTAATTTTCAAGTGGAATTTTTGTGGATATGTAGACCACTTCGGATGGAAATCATTCTGCAACTTCCCTTGTGTTTGTATAAACTAAATAGATTGGTGATTTGTGTGGATGACCATCTCCTTCCCCAAAATTTAATGGTTCTAGTGTTGGCAAGCCTACACAATAGAATACATCTCTTTATCATAGGTGGGTTACTTCCAAATTGTATCAGAAAGTGTCTTACTATGAAAGGCCACTGAATGCCCTTGCTAGATGAGAATTGCACCAATAACATAATCAGAGGTGTCTGTCTTGATTTCAAATGGTTATTGCAGGTATAGAAATGTGAGTACAGGTACAGAGTAGAGGCAATGCTTCAGCTCAACAAATTCCTTCTGTTGGGAATCAAACCAAGAAAACTTTATTTTCACTCCATCCTTAGTAACTTGACTCAAAGGCCAAGTGATATGGGAGAATCCCAATACAAAGCTCCGGTAAAAATTGGCAAGGCCCAAAAAGTTGTTAAGCTCTCTTAGAGTGGTTGGGGCAAGCCAATCCCAAATGAATTGGATGTTAGCCAGATCCACTCATCTATGATGTAACCTAGATATTAGACCTAGCTCATGCCAAAGGTGCATTTCTCTAGGTTGGCACATAGTTTGTGTTGTCACAGGGTTTGAAGGACATGTCAAATGTGTTGCAAGTGCTCTTCCCAATTCTTGCTAAAGATAAGAATGTCGTTTAGATATAAAACCATGAATGAGTCAGTGAAGGGTTGCAAGATGTCATCCATCAACCTCATAAAAGTTTCAGGGGCATTTTGCAACTCGAAAGGCGTGAAAAACCATTCAAGAAGTCCCCCCTTATTTTTGAAGGAGGTATTCTGTACATCTATGGGCTCTATCAGAACCTGGTGGTATGCAAACTTCATATCGATCCTTCTAAAATACTTGGCCCCCTTTAGTTGGTCAAGAAGGTCATCAATCTACAAGATTGAATGCCTATTCCTAATAGTGATTTTGTTCAGTATTTGATAAACAATGCAGAGCCTCCAGGTCCCATACTTCTTCTGTACAAGTACAATAGGGCTTCCACAAGGTGAGGAACTTGGTCAGATGTGCCCTTTTTGCAAAAACTCATGGATCTACCCATTGATCTCTTCATTTTTTATAATGGGGTAGCAGTATATCGACCCATTGGGTCGAGGTGCTCTAGGGATCATATCTATTGAATGCTTGACCTAAAAGTGTAAGGGAATCCCTGTGGGTGAGGAGAAGTTTCCCCTGTATTCTTCTATGACCTTATCCACCTACTTTTGCTGCATGGAGGAACCTTTCCCAGGGGTCATGGATGTGGCCACAATCTTCCCCTTACTTTGAGAGAAAATAAAAAATGCAACAAATTTCCCAATATGGGAGATGATCTTACTGCATTTCTTAGCAGAGATCAAAGAGATGGTGGTAGGCGGGGATAACTTTGGTATCTTGTATAACTTATTTCCCAAAGTAATAATAAAAGTGCAAGGCTTAGACTCATAGACAACATGAAGCTTCCACAAGTATGGTTAGCCTAATAATACATCATAAAGTTCAAGAGGAGCAACATCAAACAATACCTCATCCTTGAAGGGCTTGATGTTGTAGGGAAGGCAATATTGATGGTTGACGTGGAGAGTCTTGTCCTTGGTGAAGCCACCCAATGGTGTACGATTATGGGTTTGGTGTGGTTGGTAGGCCCAACTGCTTCATGACCTCTACTGAAATGAGGTTCTTTTGGCTCCCACTATTGACAATGAACTGTTGTGGAGAACCCTTCACCCACATCTGTGAGTGGAAAAGATGCTCCCCCTCCTCTAGATCTTCGGGCTCAATCTTCTGGACCTTGGTGGTGGAAATGGTGGCACTAGGTTCTACATCGATTATATTATTCCCCTTGTCATTCCCCTTATCGAGTTTTGGCTCAAAATCATAACATGCATTAGACTATGAAGCTTTCAGCTTGACCACCAATGACTACTTGGCGTGACACTCATTTGTGTTTTGAGTGGGGCTCTTGTGGAACTCAGACCACTTTCCTGTGTCCTTCTTCATCTAAGTGGTGCCATTCTTTGTTTTTGTTTCAATGGGTTGTCTCGGGTCACTCCACCTTAGATCTATCCATTTTTCTATGGTTTGGGGGTGCTCTTTCCCTTCTTCTAATTCATGGATCCAAAGTCATTCTTTTGTTTAAATTTTTGTTCAATCTTGGCAACATATCGCTATGTTTCACCAAGTGAAGAAATTTCCAGGAATTTTATTTCTTCCTGAATGTATTTCTGTAGGTAACCATGATACTTTAGCACAAGATATCACTCGAAGTATTTGATACCCAACTTTGTGCGTAGAGTATGAAAAACATTTGTGAGCTCATGCACATCTTGGTCCCTTTGATGTTGTAGTGTGGTATATTGTATGTACTTGTCCTCATAGCTCCCCATGGGGTAAAAATGTTCCTTGAAAGAGTCTCAGAGAGTTCCAAGAGCAGGTAGCTGTAAACAACGAAGGTTCATCATCCCTTTTCTAATAGTAAGTTTCACACAAGTCCTTGACATGGGGGGAACCTTAAGAAGTACAAAAGTAATATTCTCCCTATCGGAGAAACTATGGACTGAAAAATAATATTCCAATAGATTCAACCATTTATCTATAACATTTGCATCTATTTGACCTTCTAATATATGGATATCAAATTTCACTTATACCTTGAAGGGGGCGGTGCCTCCAAAGTGATGGTTGGATGAATATATGTCACTGGTGGGCATCCGCCAAAGGAACTGGGCAAATTTGACCATCATCTTAGTCCTTTGTTGCTCGAGGGATTCTTTGAGAAATAATTTGATAGGATCTCCTACTCCCTCATCCTTATTTTCTTCCACCATGGGAGGTTGTCAGTGATGGCGGAGATGGTCTTGCAATGGCTCAACCAATTCAAGTCCCAACTCTTTATAACTTGACCTCATTGGGGGCATGCACCATAAAACAAAGGAAGAGAAGACTGCTTTGATACCACTAATCTAGATTTATGAATGAACAAAATGAAATATAGATATAAATAGGAACACAAAGATACAACGAAAACAAAAATTCAATTCATTAATAACAAAGTATTCAAAATTATTTACATGTAGAATGGAAATAAACTAGCTCAAGCGATGGTCACTTATCTCTGATAATATATGTGGCGGCTACATGCCTTCAAAACTATGTTACAATGAGGATCGAAGGCCTATTTATTATTGAGAAAAAATGGAAAACCATAAACATCCAAAAACCTAACCCTAGGAGATTAAGTGCCAAAAGTTCGTGGGCCCTGTCGAAGTAAATTAGTACATCATCTTCTTGGGGTTGTAACTTTGGCATACTTTCTCCATTTGATGCATATGGTACCTCATTAGAAATACCTATTGAATAAACACAAATTTTGATTGAAAACACCTAATAAAAGCTGTGGTTTTTCCCGTTTTCCGAACAATCTTCGTTTAGGGTCTCAAAATGGCCTCGAACTTTTAGGATCCGAAAAACTACCAAAAATAGTAAACTATGCTACAATTAAGGAAACTGAAAGAAACAATGGTGGGGGTCCAAGTGGAATAGGTGGGTGGCCACCAATATCCACCTGGATTTGTCCTCCCCCCTTAGGAAGCAATGGTCCCTATTGAGACTACAAAAATTACTCTTTCCCTAACAACTCTTCTCATTCCTTTTCTTTGTTTTTCCATAAGAAAGATGCATTCTCATCACCAATAACTGGTATATACTATATTGAAGAGGACATTTAGTGATTTACATGGTATGCTTTTATGTTTTGCTGTTTGAATAATTTTTTGTATATTAGCTACGGAATGCAGCCTATTCTTCAGCTAATTGGCTGTTCCGCAGCTACCTTCATGCTCTAACAGGTTCCAGGTGTTAGAAGGAGAAATTAGCCACATGGGTAGCTTGGAAATCATCATGACATGGACCCTGACCTATTAATTCAGCCCAGGTTGACAAAAAAGATGGCATAAGACTACGGTCAATGGATAAGTCAAACATAAAGAGACCGAAGGTAATAAGACTCTGTTTCGTGGTTAATTAATACGTTTCACAATGATGGGAAGTGTTATCCAAAGCAACTACCTATAGCTACAGACTCCAACAACCACCTATACAAATGAATCCAACAGCCACCATGTCTTGGATTTATGTCTCCAACAGCTGAGGAAGAAATTCTGCATATCTATCTTCTACGTGTTTGGCTGTAGCATGCTTTTATCTACAAAACATTATATGATTTTTTGTTATAAATACCTATGTAAAGGATTGAAAAAGTTAGTAGTAATAGTAATAGTTTTATTGTGAAATCAAAGTTCTAGACTCTGTAATTTATGGGCATTTTGTGTCCTTGTTTTAATATGAGAAGACCACATGTTCTTATGAAAATATGAAGGAGTTTTCTTGGAGTTGATTGAGCAAGCGTAGCCTAATCAGTTGTAGAGGGCCCCTGCAGTGAAGAAGGTTTCATTTCATTTTATTTTTCTTCTTCTTGTTAATTGTAAATTCATGATTTTCTTTCACAATGTTCATAATCATTTTCTTACTAACAATGTTTATAATGCAATTTCCATGATTTTCTTATTAAAAGTGTTTATAATTTAGAGGAGTTTCGATTTTTTTGATCTCATTTTAGTTTTTATCAGTAATTTAGAAGATAGAACCCAATGGTGTAATATTGTTTCTTCAATTAAAAACTAACCTTGTTTCAGGATGAGAGTAGGACTGAAGAATGATAAGGATACACTGTTGGATAGTTTACTTCATCCACTGTTTTTCTAGTTTAAATTCTCAATTAAACTAATTAGTGTCATTTACTGTCTTTTCCATTTCATTTTTATTTTACTGACTCATGGTGTTAATGAATGTTTATGGAAAACCCTTCAAGTTGATAATTCATCCTTAATTAAGTGGTTGAACATTTCATCTATGCAATTAGTTATTTCTGCATCTCTATATTTGCTTTCTCTTAGATTAATGAAGTACAAAATTACTCAAATGTCATCCCAAGGAGACTTTCTCCCAAAATTGAGAGGCAGAGTAACCAAGTATTTCATTTAGTTTTATTTCTATAATTATTTAGACATCAATTGCAAATTTCACTTTCAATTTTAATTCATGATTTGGAAATAATGGTAAAATAAGAATAGAAACTTTGTTTTCATTTCTTTCTTAGCTTTGCTTCCAAATATTTCTTACCTCTATTTTCATTTTTAGATTTTGAGAAGTGTTTATGAAAGTTAGATTTAGTTATGATAATTTGCATTATAAATCATTAGGAATTAAGAGACCAAAAATCCCCCAAAACAACATAAAACATAAAAACAATGAAGTAAGAAGGGTTAGCTAGCACAAACAATGCACTACACTTCATCAGTTTACAATACCCGGATTGATAATTTATGTAGAGCAATTTAGGACACTAAATTGACCAAACATTTTGGCGCCATTGCTGGGGAAGTGTAACTAGGTAGCCTTATCTCTTACATTAAAAAAAAATGATATGCATAGAGAAAGAGACTCTAGGGGTAGATTTATAGCTAGGGGCAATAGTTCAATTCCTACAACACCACATATTCCACCAAGAACAAGGAAAGATACACCTCCATCCCAAACTCATACTCCCAGCCATAGAACACCTAAAATTCCAAAGGAAGAAATTCAATCAAAAGAATCTCCTACTTCACCTACCAAGTCAGTCCTAGAGGAGAAAAATCTTGAATCTCCAATAGCAAGAATAACCTTTTTCACCTCCACAGGAGAGCACATTTTAGTTGAAGAATTAGGAATACCTGGTGAGGAAGAAGAAGTAGAACCTCTCTCCCATATCCCACTTATAAAAGAACCAAAGGAGCAGAAAGTAACCTTGCAGGTTGAATCTTATATTGACTCTGAGGAAACTATAATGGCAGAAGAAGGAGAAGATGGGGAATTCAGTCTGTTTGGAGGGGGTAGAGGAAGAGGTAGAGGAAGCAATGGAGGAGGTTGAGGAAATAGGGAAATAGATAATTCTTTTGGATTCCCTATAGTGGATGAGGAAACAAATGCCACAATGAAAAATATATCACCTTCTGTCCTACCAAACTTCCATGGGTTAAAAAGTGAGGATCCTGAAACATTCTTATTTGAGTTTGAAGTCTTGTGCAGAACCTATGACTATCTAGAAGACTCTCAAAAACTCAAATTGTTTCCTTAAACACTAAAAGAAGCTATTTTGCAGTGGTTCATGGGGTTAGTCACTCAGTCCATTAGAACATGGAATGACATGAAAAAACGTTTTTGGATAGGTAATTGGATTATTGCATGCCTACCAATCACAAAGATGAAGTGTTCAAAATGATGCAAAGAGAGGATGAAAACTTAGAGGATTTGATTGATAGATTCAACTATAATTTGAAAAGAGAAAAAATGGACAATTTATATGAAGATACCTTGACTGCTCTTTTATTAAAAGCCATTAGAGATGAGTGGATAGATATCCTTAACATGATGGGGAAGGGAGATATCTCTCAACTTCCATTACATGATATAGGAGAATTATGTGTTCATCTCTCAAGAGGGAAATCTAAAACCGAGAAAGGTCCAAAAGATCCTTCTCTTGTTAGAGTAAACAAATCTGCAACTGGATATGTAAGTAGGGTAGAAATTGGTAATATTCTTGATTAATTTAAAGCTGACATTCTAGGGAGTCTTGGTGAGCAAATAGACACCATTAAATTAAAAAACAAGCAGAAAACTGAGGCTGATACTTTAGCCATTTTTTGTCCAAAATGCAAAAAAAACATGCTCTAAGAGAATTCCCTTTAGATGCAAAATTTGTAGAAACCTGTATGATTTTCTTAGAAAGCCATGAGACCAAGGGTTGTCCTTCAATTCTAAGTCTTCATGCTGTCTTTCAAGAGAAAACAGTCCCAAATTCTACAGAACCTTTTTGTTTTGTTGCTACAAGACCTTGGTAGGGGCCACAAAATCAGGGATTTAACAATAAAATGTATCTTCAGCCCCCACCAAATTGGAATTATTGGCAGCAACCTTGGCCTCAACCTCAATCTCAATCTCAACCTTGGCCTCAACTGCAACCTCAATTTGAATCTCAATCGTGGGCACAATGAGTAAAAAATCCTTATGGGAGATTTTCTCAATATTATCAATATCCTCCATCATATTAGAATTATCCTCCCCCACACATTCCACAACAAAATCAATAGCCACAACTTCAAAATCAGAACCGTCAACTTTCATTATCATTTCCACAACAAAACCAAAATCCTCAGCTCTTACTACCATTTCAGCAGAAACCAAATCAGCTACCTGCCCAACCATTAGCAAACCCCAACAATAAAAACCCTCAGAATTCTTACATGGTAGAAGGACAACAATTTCCAACTTATATGATTACTCCTCTAGATCTTAATGATGTTCAATTGAGATCTGGTAGGATATTAGAAAAGGAAAGACCTTTTGTAGTTATTAAGGAACAAGACAGTTCTGAGGAAGATTCTCTAAAAGTCAATAAAAGTTTTGAGGGAACATCTATCCAAAACCAAAACATTGAAAAAGAAAAACAAAAAGAATTAGTGAACACAACTCCTATTAATGAGCAACCAACATCTACTTCTACACTTCCTTTTCCTGAAAGATTACAAATTGATAGAGGAATATAAAAATAGATTATGTTGCCCAATTATGAATTTCTAGATGAATTGTAGAATGTCTGTATCAAAATCCATTTGCTACAAGCCATTAAAAAAATTCTAATTCTATCCAAAACAATAAAGGATTTGAGCATAAATAAACCAGGAAGAAAAACAAAGGAAACAAAAAGAATTCACCTGGTAGGAAAAATAACAGACATAATGATGGGAAAAATTTCCATACAAAAATATGTGGATCCAAGAAGTCGAATTGTGAAAACACATATCAGTGGAGTTGAAATTCCAAATACATTGATTGACGTAGGGGCAACAATAAACATCATGAGAAAACAAACTATGGAGTAGCTCAAGCTTCCTAATCTTCTCTACACACCTACCTTACTGCAACTAGCAGATAGATCAATAATCAAACCAGATGGAGTGTTAGAAGATATTTCAATATCCTTAGATTCTTGGGAATACCCTGTTGATTTCATGATATTAACTCCCAAGAAAAATCTAGGAGGACATCCACTCATATTAGGAAGACCTTGGCTGGACATAGGTGATGCTTTTATTAGTTGTAGATCTGGTGACATGTATAGTTCTGATGGTAATTCAACAAAAAAAATTACTTTATATCCTCTAGAAAAAGCAATCACAAAAATAGATGACAAAGAATGGATTGATAATGAAGATGATATTCAGCCTCTCTTTACTATTTCATATATTAGTGAAGATAGTCAAATTTTAAATACATTAGAAAATTTTGAATCATCTTCAGAATATGACCATGAGCAATTTCAAGAAAAACCTAATGTTGAATATCTGTCATCTAGGCAGATGTTTCTCTATTCTATGGAAGAGTTTGGTAGCTCTACAATTGAATTTTTTCCAGGTAGGACATTGAACATAAACAAAAACTTGGAGAAACTACAACAAGAAGAGCTAATCAAAACATAACAAAAACATTCTGTTGCATTTTCATGGGAATACATCGACATGAAAGGCATTAATCCTAAGACTTGTATCCATCACATCTACATTGAGGAAAATTGTAGACCTATCAGACAACCTCAGAGAAGGATGAATCCAAATCTTAGGGAGAATGTGAAAGAAGAGCTCCAAAAATGACTGAATGTAAACTTCATTTACCCAAGTTTAGATAGCCAATGGGTTTCTCCTTTGGTAATTGTGCCTAAAAACAATGGTAAATGGAGGGTGTTCATTGATTATCGAGAATTGAATAAAGCAACCCTTAATGATCATTTCCCTTTGCCTTTTATAGATCAAGTGTTAGATACATTAGCAGGTAAGAAGTATTTCTCATTCTTGGATGGTTTTAGTGGTTATAATCAAATTCAGGTAGCACCCGAAGATCAGGATAAAACCACATTTACTTGTCCAAGGTGAACTTATGCCTACCGAGTACTTCCTTTTGGGTTATGTAATGCACCTGCAAAATTCCAAAGAGAAGTACTAGGGATTTTTTCTGATCTAATACATGATTATGTAGAGGTATATATGGATGATGTTACAGTCTATGGGAATACATTTGAAGAAGCTTTGGAAAATTTGGAAAAAGTTTTTAAAATATGTAAAGAAACAAACCTTTCACTAAGCCATGAAAAATGTTTTATGATGTTTACAGAAGGTATTGTTTTAGGACATCACATTTCAAGAGATGCGATTAAAGTTGACAAATCTAAATTTGAAGTCATCTCTAAATTATCAATTCCAAATTGCCAAAAGGATGTTAGAAGTTTTCTAGGATTTACAAGATACTGTAGAAGGTTTATAGAAAATTTCACTAAAATAGCATCCCCATTCTTTAAATTTCTTACCAAAGATTGTGAATTCAATTGGTATTTTGATTGCCAATTGGCATTTGAAACCTTAAAAACAAAAATTTCTGAAGCACCCATTTTAAGAGGTCCAAATTGGAAACTCCCTTTCCATATTTCAACAGATGCTTCAAATACATCTCTGGGAGCTGTATTGGGACAAAAATATTTGATTCTTTATGCCATTTACTATACAAGTAAGAATTTGACTCCCACTGAGTTAAATTATACTGCGACTGAAAAGGAATTTTTAGCTGTTGTTCATGCATTTAACAAGTTTAGATACTATATAACAGACTATGAAACCTTTGTTCATACAGATCACTCTGCAATTAGATATTTAATGAATAAACGTATTACTAATGGCAGAGTTACAAGATGGCTTTTACTTTTGCAAGAATTCAACATTACTGTGCTAGATAGACCTGGAAAATAAAACACAGTTGCTGATTTCTTGTCCAGGATTCAGAATATCAAAGAAGATTCTTCGGTTGAAGATAAGTTTCCTGATGAATATCGTTTTGCAGTAACTACTCAAACTCCTTGGTTTGCAGATATTGCTAACTATTTGGTCACAAGAAAGTTACCTTCTCCTTTGTTTCCTAGAGAGAAAAGAAAAATTATTTAGGAAAGTGCAAGATATTCATGGATCACTAACAAATTGTATAAAATAGGCCTAAATCTTATGATCAGAAGGTGTGTCAGGGAAGATGAAATGCCAAATATTCTTAAGGCATGTCATGATGAGCCATGTGGTGGACACTTTGTTGACAAGAGGACAACCTATAAAATCCTTTCTTTAGGATATTATTGGCCATCTATCTTCAAAGATGCTAAAGAATATGTTAGGAGATGTGACAGCTGCCAAAGGGTAGGGAAACATTCTCCCTCAAATGAAATGCCATTACAAATTCAGGTACTCATCGAACCTTTTGAAAAGTGGGCTTTAGATTTTATTGGGACAACTAATCCTCCATCTAAGTAGAAGAAGTATATATTAGTATGCACTGATTATGTCATTAATTGGGTAGAAGCCAAAGCATTACCTTTTGCTAATGAAAAATCTGTAATTAATTTTCTTTTTGAGGACATCTTCACTCGTTTTGGTGTTCCAAGAAAAATTGTGACAGATCAGGGATCTCAATTTACATCTAACATGGTGGAAGGGCTTGTGGAAGAATACAAGATCAAACATAGGAAATATACTCCCTATCATCCACAAGCAAATGGTAAAGCAGAATCTACAAATAATGTGATTGAAAGAATTTTCACCAAGATTGTGCATCTACATAGAAGAGATTGGGCAGAAAGGCTTCCTGAAGCCTTATGGGCCTACAAAACTATATGGAGGAACACAACGGGACATACACCCTATGAACTTGTTTATGGGAAACAAGTCCTGTTCCCTATAGAGTTCCAAATTGGAACTTTCAAGATGACAGTCCAACTGGGACTAGATTTATTAGAGGCACAGAAGCATAGGCTAGAGCAATTAAATGAACTTAATGAAATTAGACAAGAGGCAATTCAAAGGAATAATATAGTCCAACAACAGAGGGCTAAATGGCATGAAAAATATATCAAGGACAAGAGGTTTCAAGTGGGATATTGGGCACTATTATTTGATTCAAAGTTTAAATATTTTCAAGGGAAGTTTCAAACTCATTGGATTGGGCCATATAAGATTGAAAAAGTCTTTAGTAATGGAGTCGTGAGGATAAGAACAATAGATGAAAGTAAAACTCCTCTTCTTGTGAATGGTCATAGATTAAAGATATATCAGAAACTAATTTCAAAAGAGGAGTTCATTAAGATTTTCCAAGACAATTCTGAAACGAAGTTAGTGAAGAAGAATTCTTCTTCTACAATAACTTAGTCTTTATTTTTCCTGAAAAAAAGAAACAAAAAAGAAGAAAAAAAATAATATAATAAAATAAAATAAAAAATTGTATAAGGTTGAAAACCAATCATTGATTGGCATACTTATATAGAAAATACAGGGTGAAATCAGAGGTTTCTGACACCCTATATTTTCAATTTTCTTTTTTTAATAAGTAGTGATAAAAAACTACAATCACTCTGTAGTTTAGATTCTGCAAAATTCATCATTTCATCTCATCTCACACCATTTTATTTTCGCAGTTTCACTTCATCCCATTGTCATATTTCATCAATAAATTTTTCAATTTTTCCCTTTACAGTTTTCACTCCATCTTCATTTCATTTATCATCTTGTCTTACATCTCATTTCATTTCACTTACATAGCCACTTCCATTTCATTCATGATCCATAAGCGATATTTCACTTTTTGTTTCACATTCTGTAGCTAATTCTATTCTACAGCTAATCTGATTCTGCAACTATAATTTGTTTATCAGTTCAGGCACAAGTGTACAACTCATAATAAAATCATGTATATAGGGAATTGAAGAAAAATCAATTTTTGGAGACCAACCATGCTCAAGGTACCCGTGGATCAACATAAAAAAAATTAGCAAGCGAAAGGTAAAGGTTCCAAAGGTAAATGCAAAAATTTATTCCAAAAAGCAATTTGAAAACATAAGTTTGTATAGTATTTATAATCACATGTCTCCTTAATCAACCATCATTTGATTTGACCACCACTATGTCTCCGCCATATCTTCCATCTTTAATGAAAAACGGTCTCAATGATTCTTTCATAACAAATCTCCGCTTAAAACTCCATAACCTGTACTCAAACAGTCCTCCACAACTACACCTGTTAATAGTCAAGATGACGATGTGACATGCCTATCTACGACTCTCTAAACCCTTATTTTCTATTAATTACATTCAATCTCTTAAGTTTATCTCTCATATTCACACAGTCTTTTCATATACATAGTCTTTCCATTTTCATATATATGCAGTCATTCCATTTTGATACACACAGTCATTTCATTTCTTAAATAGCACTCATCTTATAGACAGTGAGACTAATTTTGAAGGTTAATCGAAAACAAGGGATATGGGGCTTATTGTCAGGATAGAGCCCATAGGGGTAAAGTATATGGAGGGGTATCCACAACTTGAAGGAGTGCTATAGAAAGACAAATGGTTAAATTTTATTGATAAATTTGATGGCTACCACAAGGAAATTACCAAGTCTTTTGCAAGGTCATTTGATGGCACAAAAGTGGAGATAGGAGATATAAAATTTGCGGTCACATAATACTTCATAGCAGAAGCAACAGAGCTGCTGAGACAAGGAGAAAGATGGTTTAAAAACAAGGAATTTCATGGTGAATCTTGGAAAGTGATCCTTAGAAACCCAGTTATGGATGTTACAGTATTTAGGAAGGGAATTCATATTTCAGCACTCAAGAACAAATGGAGTAATATGCTGTTGATATTGCAAAAATTCATTACATGTGAAGGAAGATTTGGCTTTATGTATGTTTACCATATACGCTTATTAATGATTTTTTTAGAAAATGGAACCATCAACCTTCCCTTCTTCCTTTTAAACAGTCTGAGAAGGATGGCTACAAATGTCCAAAATAAAATTGAATCCATAGAAATAACTATGTATCATCATGGATTAGTGAAAATACTAGTTGAATTCCATTTGAAAAGTGTAGGGGATACATGGGAAGATTTCTTGGTAGGATTTTATTTTATTTATTATTTTATTTATTTTCTTATTTTCTTATTTTATTTTATTTTATTATTTATTTATTTTTTTTCAGCATGCTTCAGAGTCACCTGAGGAGAGTCATGTTAAGAAAAGTAGGAGGAGAAAGATCAACATTAATATTCAAACCTCCTTACAAAAGAATGATGCATAGACATCTTCTAAACCAGAGGTTAGGAAGCAGACTAAACAGAAATGAAAAATGAAAGAGAGAGCTAAAGAAATCAATGAAGACATTCCTGAACCTTCATCACCACAAGAAGATGAATAGTTATTCTCCAAAAGACTAACCAAGATTAAGGAGAAAATCAAGAAAAAGAAGGAGATAGGAAAGAGGAAGAAGGACACAAGAGAAGAAACCATAAGCTTCCAAAAACTAAGAAGGAGCTCTAGACTCTGAGGTAAGGTGAGGAAGGTAACATAAAAAGAAGCTTAGTTCATAAACTTAGAGGAAGAAACCCCAATTTAGTCTCCTGACAGTATTCCTCTCGAACACGGTCCACAAAACTCTCCTCCATAGAATTTTGAAGGCAGCCCAAGCAGAGCTTCTCCTGGCATAGATCCAGTACAACAACAAATCTATGACTACATGGAGTCTTTGGAAAGAGAGGATACCTCAATGGATCTGGGATCCTAAACCAATCTACAGTAGCCTGTCAATCCACAAGAACCTCTAACCAGCTCTCTCAAATAAGAAATCTTTGAGTTAAAGATTTTGAACAGGCACATCCAAAAGGAAAATGAAACCTTCAGGGAACAAAACATGCTGGATAGAGCCATTCATGACAATACAATGCTACACCTAGGATTATGGTACAAGAAAAATAGGAAGCTGAACAGGAAAAATAGGAAGTTGAACAAAACACTTATCAACCTCAAATACAAACTTCTTATGAAGAAGCCCAGGATGGCAATCAATGCAAGGAGAAGTAAGAAAAGGAAGTTGGATGTGCTGGCAGAAGTGTCAGAACAGATGCAATAGGAAAAAGAAGTTCATATTTTTGAAAATTGCATGGGGACATGCAATGATTTTGCAGTGGGGGTATGTTGAGTCTAAAGAAATTACTCTTTCCCTAGCAACTCTTCTCATTCCTTTTCTTTGTTTTTCCATAAGAAAGATGCATTCTCATCACCAATGACCGACATATACTGTCTTGAGGAGGACATTTAGTGATTTACATGTTATGATTTTATGTTTTTCCGTTTGAATAAATTTTTTTATATTAGCAACAGAACGTAGCCTATTCTGCAGCTGATCGGCTATTCCGTAGCTACCTTCATGCTCTAACAAGTTCTAGGTGTCAGAAGGAGAAACTAGCCACCTGGGCAGCTTGGAAATCATCATGACATGGACCTTGTCCTATTCATTTAGCCCAGGTCGAAAAAGAAGATGGCATAAGACTACGTTCAATGGATAAGTCAAACACAAAGAGACCGAAGGTAAAAAGACTCTGTTTTGTGGTTAATTAATAAATTTCACAGTGATGGGAAGTGTTATCCATTGCAACTACCTATACCTATGGACTCCAACAACCACCTGTATAAACGAATCCAATAGCCACCATGTCTTGGATTTGTGTCTCCAGTAGTCGAGGAAGAAATTTTGCATATCTATCTTCTACGTGTTTGGCTGTAGCATGCTTTTCTCCACAAACAATTATATGATTTTTCTTATAAATACCTATGTAAAGGGCTGAAGAAGTTAGTAGTAATAGTAATAGTTTTATTGTGAAATCGAAGTTCTAGACTCTATAATTTCTAGGCATTTTTTGTCCCTATTTTAATATGAGAAGGCCACATGTTCTTATGAAAATCTGAAGGAGTTTTCTTGGAGTTGATTGAGCAAGCATAGCCTAATCAGTTGTAAAGGGCCCCTGCATTGAAGAAGGTTTCATTTCATTTTATTTTTCTTCTTCTTGTTAACTGTAAATTCATCATTTTCTTTCACAGTGTTCATAATCATTTTCTTACTAACAATGTTTATAATGCAATTTCCATCATTTTCTTATTAACAGTGTTTATAATTTAGAGTAGTTTCCATTTGTTTGATCTCTTTTTAGTTTTTATTAGTAGTTTAGAATATAGAACTCAATGGTGTAATCTTGTTTCTTCAATTAAAAACTAAGTTTGTTTCAGGATGAGAGTATGACTGAAGAATGATAACGATACACTGTTGGATAGTTTACTGCATCCACTTTTTTGCTAGTTTAAATTCTCAATTAAACTGACCAGTGTCATTTATTGTCTTTGCCATTTCATTTTTAGTTTACTGACTCATGGTGTTAATGAATGTTTATGGAAAACCCTTCAAGTTGATAATTTATCCTTAACTAAGTGGTTGAACATTTCATCTATGCAATGAGTTATTTCTGCATCTCTGTATTTTCTTTCTCTTAAATTAATGAAGTACATAATTACTCAAATGTCATCCCAGGGAGACTTTCTCCCAAAATTGAGAGGCAGAGTAACCAAGTATTTCATTTAGTTTTATTTCTATAATTAGTTAGACATCAATTGCAAATTTCACTTTCAGTTTTAAATCATGATTTGGAAATAATGGTAAAATAAGAATAGAAACTTTGTTTTCATTTCTTTCTTAGCTTTGCCTCCAAATATTTCTTAGCTCTGTTTTCATTTCTTTCTTAGATCTGTTTTCATTTTTAGATTTTGAGCAGTCTTTACGAAAGTTAGATTTAGTTATGATAATTTGCATTGTAAATCATTAGGAATTAAGAGACCAAAAAACCCCCAAAACAACATAAAACATAAAAACAACGAAGTAAGAATGGTTAGCTAGCACAAATAGTGCACTACACTTCATCAGTTTACAATACCCGGATTGATAATTTATGTAGAGAAATTTAGGACACTAAATTGACCAAACATTCCCCCTTGCATTGAGTGCTTCCATGAGATGGGGAACTTCTACTGCACTTGGTCCTCGATGAACCACTTGCCTTGGTGCAGGAGTTTGCAAACTTTGACACCCTGATACAGTTGTATTTTCTTTTGGTGAGTGCTCTTGATTTGTGTGTCCATGATACGATCAGTTGTAGCATGTTCCATGCAGTTTGGGTTTAGCTCTATTGGTGTGAGCTATTCTGCAATGTCTGATGTGTCCAATAATGGTGGAAAGCATGGAATGAAGGCGGTCCACATTTAACACTAGTTGCAAGCCGAGGAATGGGGGAATGTTGAGCTCAAAATAGTTGTATCCCATAGCCTTGGTGATGGTGTAAGGCCTGTATCAGAGTGGTATGAGCTTCTGATGGGCTCTGATAAGGAATTCTTTCTGCAAATGCAAACAAACTTTGTTTCCCACCTAAAACTAATGTGGCACCTGATGTTCATCATATCATTGCTTGTACTTGGCATTGGAATTATCCAAGATGTCATGCACGCATTGGTGGATGTGTTGGATGCATTCAATAAATAGGGTTTGTTTATTAGCCCAAACTGTACATGTGTGGATTATGTCTATGTAGTAGCATGAGGCATGGAAACATCAATCAAACACAATGGTTGAAAACCCAGACTGACTTGAAAAGGAATGCGTCCAATCGAGCTATGGAGATATATGTTATAAATATGTTGCACATAAGGAAATGTCTCATCCCATGTTCATGGATTCCTGGAGTTGTGCATGCGTAGTTTGTGCACCATCATCTTGATGAAGACCTTTGTCTAACCATCATTTGGGAATGGAATTCAATCAACTTGGTGAGATTAATGTCCAATAATGTCAAAGGCTTGACCAAAATGTGCTAAGGAACTGGCTATCCCAATCTGACATAATGGTTTGCGAGATTGCCAAATGTACCCATACTTGTTCAAAGAAGAGTTTGGTAATCTCCTCTGTTGTGATACTCTTCTTACAAGTTAACAATATAGCCATCTTAGAAAATATATCCATGACCACATATACATTGTCATTACCATGCCATGTAGAAGGTACGACCAAAATATAATCCATGGAGATGGATTCCTGGGGTTGGATGGGGGTAGGAAGAAGAGTGGACAGGCCTTGATTCTTGATGGTTGGCTTGGCAATGGTATAGGAAATGCAATATTTGATATATTTTCCAACTCCTTGTCAGAGTTTTTGCCAATAAAAATACTTTTGTAGTATGAATATAGTTTTCCCCACACCAAATTGTCTTGCAGCTCAATTGTAGTGTGCCTCCAAAATCAATTTGGTACACTCACTTGAATTAACAAATAGGTGGCCAGCGTAGCATAATAATGTGTCCTAAAGGTAGAAATATGTGACTTTCTTTCCATCCAATAGCATCTGGTATGTGGTTGTGAACACTAAGAACTTCTTGTATAGTTTCATCCATTTAGAGGTCTCGTGGTCATAAGAGTTGAGAACAGTAGTTAGTGCTACAATTGGGGGCCAACCGAGGCAATATGCAAGATGATTGGTGCTTCCCTGCTTGTACTTAATGTTCAAGTGGAATTGTTGCAGATATTATGTAGATCACTTTTGATGGTGAGCATTTTGCAACTTCCCTTGTGTTTGTATAAATAGATGAGGTTAGTGATCTTTGTGGATGACCATCTGCTTCCCCAGAATGTAATGTTTCCATTGTTGGCAAGTGTACATGAGAGAATACATCTCTTTATAATAGGTGGGGCACTTCTGCATTATATCATAAAGTGTATCACTGTGATAGGCCACTAGATGCCCTTTTTGGGTGGGAACTACACCAATAGCATAGTCAGAGGTGTCTGTCTCAATTTCAAATGGTTGTTGCAGGTCTAGCAATGCGAGTATAAGTGCAAAGTAGAGGCAGTGCTTTAGCTAAATGAATGCATTTTTTTGGGTCTAAGAGTTGGAAAACTTTGCTTTCACTCCACCCTTAGTAACCTAACTCAAAGGCCAAGTGATATGGGAGAATGCCAACATGAACCTCTGATAAAAATTGGTAAGGCCCAAAAAGTTGTGAAGCTCTGTTAGAGTGGTCAAGGCTAGCCAATCCCAAATGACTTGGATCCTAGCTAGATCCACATGCACACCTTGCTCATCTATGATGTAACCCAGATATTGGACCTAGGTCATGCCAAAGGTTGATTTCTCTAGGTTGACAGATAGTTTTTGTTGCTTCAAAGTGTTAGGCCCCTATACTACTAGTGTAACCCCTTATTGTATTAGTACAACCCACTTATTATATTGATGTACCCACGTAGTGCCCATATTGTTACTATTGTGCCCCATAGAAGCCCACTATTGTTATTATTGTGCCCTTACGTTATTATTGTTATGTCGGCTCTGATTATGTGTTGACCCCTTAGACTCCTATATATAGAAAGGAGGTCTTTCATTTGTATCATCCAAGAATTGTTCATTTATGTAATGTAAAGGAGGTTGCCCCCTCAAAGAGGCTGAATTTTAAGGCGTTGATCTATCTTTTCTATCTTTTTCTTGAGCTGGTTTCATAACATTTGGTATCAGAGCTTTGGATTCTAGGGTTTCGCTGCTCCAAACAGGTCATCATGGAATTTTTGCTATAACATTTTTTTCTGCAACGTTTCAGAAGCTAAAAAAAAAACCCATTTGAGAAGAAATCGTGTTGAACCTTAGATCCAAATTTCAGAACTTTTTGCGCTATAGTTCGGGAGATATGATCTGAGGAAGTTGGTCTTTTTATAGACTCCTAAATTGCATTCCAAACAGGTGACCTGGGGAAAATCGTCATAACTTTCTCTCTGAGCATCGGATTTAAAATTCGTAAGAAGGTACAAAAAGAGGATAGACTATAGTTTCTTTTATATATACTTTTAGTGCCAAAGGTCGAAACAGTGACACGTGGGACTTCATACAGTTCGCTCTTCTGGAAAGGTCTATAATCAGGTCATCTTGGGAGATTGTGCATAACTCTTTCTTGGAGAATCCAATTTGGATCAGACTGGTGGCATTGGAAAGAGGACATAGAGGGATACTACAGATCACAATTTCAGAACTTAAAGATCTGAAGTAGCGAGTTACAGTCGTTTCAAGGTTGAGCTCCTAAAATCAAGAAAAAGCAAGATGAAGAAGTTTGATGGCAAGGATCCGGTAAATTGGATACTTCAGATGGAGAAATATTTTGATCTACATGGTGTACCACTGTTACAAAAGGTATGTATTGCATCTTCATATTTAGAACCGGATCACTTTTTATGGTATAAAGGGCTTTGTTCTCGTAAAAAACTTGTTACGTGGTCAATTTTCACGGAGGAAATGATAGCACATTATGAGGATACAAAGAGCAACATCTTCTTTAGAGCAACACCACAACAATTGGAAAGAGTAAAAGGGCTTTGTGACATAGTGGAAAGCAAAATTATGGAAACCAAGAAGCATACCCCTCACAACTAT
>APFE030353360.1:0-50992 GCA_000404065.3 Pinus taeda
CTCCAAAATAGCTCCAACTCCAACTCCAAGATGACTACTTCAGCAAAAACTCCACACTCTCCAAGCTCACAAAGAAACTCACAAACACTCACAAACACTCCAAATTAGTTGTGTGAGACAAATGAGAGTGAGAGGGGTCTCTTATAGCGAAGGAGAGGGTGTTTTTGGAGGGAAAACACCTTTACCTCCCCCCCAAAACCCCTAAACCACAAACTGAAAACCGCTTTTCTTATGTTTCGGTGGGCGTGCCATAAACCGGCCGGTTTAGGACAGAACCAGCCGATTTGCTACAAACCGGCCGGTTCCATCCTAAACCGGCCGGTTTTGGACCGGTTAGGGCACATTTTAAGCGAAAGAGGGGGTCTGACCGGGTTTTTAGGCCGGTTCTGACCGGCGGCCTTGCTAACCGGCCGGTCAGACCGGTAACCGGTTTTTGTGGCCGGTTTTTAAAACACTGCCTTCAGCACATCCTAGACATACACCTTCTTGCTTTAATCTGAACTCAGGCATCCCGGTCACCATTTTTTTTACATCGGGTAGAGCTTTATAATGAAGGTGAGCAAACCTCCGATCCCATAGTTTGGACTGAAAAGATTTGTCACAAGACATGATACCCAACGGACTTCCTCCGACCTAATATAATGGATCAACTCGAAACCCAAAAGTAAAAGCATCTTTAAAGTTCTTTTTCCATACACGTACCTTGCCATCGCTAAAGGCCACCTTGTAGCCTTTGTCTTCCATTGTCGAAATGGACACCAAGTTCTTTTTGAGATCAAGTACATATAATACATCTTGTAAGTGGATGGTATTACCCTAATTCAATTGAAGAGTGACATTTCGTACGCCTTTCACAAGATATTTTGAATGATCTCCAAGAACAATTTCTAGGTTGGTTTCCTTCTCTATTAGATTATAGAGAGCTTCTTTGTAACTAGTGAAGTGCCTTAAGGCACCACTATCAATAAGCCAAGTTCCCAGCAAGTCTGGGGGAGCAGTAGTAGATAGAGCTGCTAGTAGATAATATTCATCTTGCTTATTGTTAACAGTGTTAGATTCATACCTGGAATTTCTTGCCTTCTTGAATGGTTGTCCTCTTCCTTGATTTTCGGCACTTCTTTTACCTCTGCCATTTGACCTGCCATTTCTTTGATTGCCTTGAGAGGGATTTTGGTCATCGTCCCGGTGTGAGTCCCTTTTATCAGGGCAATCCCTTGCATAGTGACCCGTTTTATTGCAATTGTAACATCGTCCTTTTCTTCCACCCTTTGGTCTAGCCTTTCCTTTGAATTTAGCCCCGAAATTGTTTCTTCTTTTAGTATGAGAAGAAAAGGCAGAGGGATGACCTTTAAGTATGGGAATTTCTTGCTCTTCCATCCTCGTTTCTTCTTGAATGCATTTGGCCATTAATTCCTCAAATCTAGGAATTACGTTATTGTTGAGAAGAGTAATCCTAAATATATACCATTCTGATGGCAGTCCTCCAAGAGTCGTTAGTGTCATTTCCCTGTCAAGAATTACTTCCCCAATAGATAGGAGATCGTTCTTGATCTCGGTGATCCTTAAGAAATATGCTTGCATACTCTCATCTTTGCCCTTCTTAATTTCCTTCAGCTTATTTTTAAGAAACAAGACTTGATTTGCATCATTAACTTTAAATAAATTCAACAGTCTATCGTAGATTTCCTTGAAGGTGTTCAACTCGGAAACATAGGCCACCAAGCGCTTGTCGATAGAGTACTGGATGATCTTCCTTGCTTTGACTTCTCCCTTGGTCCATTTGTTCCTAGCAGCAGCAGATGCATTTGATGGAGGCTCAACAATCCCACCTCTCACATGGTCCAACACTTCTTGCTCTTTTAATGTTAGATCGAGAGACATCTTCCATGATTTCTTTAAGATAGCCTTGCCAACCTTCTCTTCGGTGATTGCTCTTGCTCTTGCTCTTGCTTGGGCTTTGTCTTCACCTCACCTCTGATACCATGTTAAATTATGGTATGTTCTATGCTTAGAGCAGTTTACTTATACATTAAGTAAACTGTAGATAGAACATTAAATGATCAAATGAAAACAAGCCAAGACAAGAGACACAAGATGTGGCGGCTAGCCAAGGACAAACCCTAATCCAGGGAAACCCTTTGATCAAATCTTCTTTTATCTTCAATAGTTCAGCAGAGAGAAATAGTACAAAATTTGAATTCTGTAATATTATATCAGCAGCAGCAAACCCTAGATCAGCAAAGTCAAACTTGGTCAAACTAGCTGAAATTGACCTCTAAAATGCTTGGTCAATTTCCGGTCAACTTGTCCTTGAATAGCCTGAAGAAACGGCCCTTGAACAACCCCAAAAGTATAGTCAATTTGCAGATTTCTGAAGTCAACTGCAGCCCTAAACTAGGGCAGTCAACACCAGTCAAACCAGAGGTCAGATCGCCTCGGTTTTTGTGCCAAAAATTGCAGCCTGCTTAGGAGAGGCAACCACACCCAATCCGCACTTCTGGAAGGTCAACGCTTGGTCAATTCTAATCAAAGAGATGACCTACTTCCCTAGCGTCCTTCTTTCTGCATCTTCCTTGCCCTAGGACGTCTTCCTTTCAGCGACACGTGAGAGAGAGAGAGGCTCCTTTTATGCGTAGGACAGAGAGAGAGAAGATGAGTGAATTAAATTGTCCAAATGAAGAGAATGCTCCTCATATTTATATGCAAACGTTGAGGTTGAATAGACGTGACTGTTGGGCTTCTGAGCCTACATAAGTTTGTTGGCCGACCTTGACAATTCATCCATAATCAAAATAAATTCATATCTCCATAAATACTTATCGGAATCAGATGATCCCTGGATCAATCCTACACCTCTCGATGAGAGGAATCTAGGAAAAATATCAGAAGCCATAAATAAGGTGATACACATGGAGTTTGGCCCTAGTTGCCAAATTTAACACCCAAGCATCTGGAGGAGAGTAACAAGAAAGTGCAGAAATAAGAATATACTCAGATCTATTAGCAACATTACTTTCATACCTAGTATTTCTTGACTTCTTTTGAGGACAGTGGTCTTCTTCATGATCACTCGGAGCATCTCTTCTTCTTCTTTCATCTCTTCCATTACGGTCATATCTTCGATCATCTCTTCTTCTTTGATTATTAAACCTGTTATTGTTGCTTCTAGTGTTGTAGCGTGGACCATTGTTCTTCTTAGGGCAATCTCGAGCATAGTGACCTTTCTTGTGACAATTGTGACATTCAATGTGCGGTGCTTCTCTTTCATTCCTTCTCTCTGAATTTCGAGGAGGAGGCTTCCTTGAATTTGATGGACCTCATTTTCCCTTTGTTGACACCTAATCTTTGGGATTAGGTAAATCCATGTAAATATTGTAAACAGAAAAATAAAGGGAATTGGAAGATGAAGAGACATCGGGAGATGAAACCCAATAGTCTCCCTCTCCATGTATATATGTATGTTTTATCTTAATGCAAATGCAACAAGTTATTCATGGAGTTACTCCTGGTCTGACATGGTATCAAAGCTAGTCCCATTTTTTGTTTCCTTCTGCATTGTAACTCCTATTTCCAGCGATTGTTCTCATTTTTTCCTACCACTCTATGTCAGCTCCGTATCTTCTATCTCCTCTGCCACTCAACCCTGTTTTAGGTTTCACTATTATTGAATGAACGCTCCTTCATATGCCCTAGTTGAACATACACTTGTTCATACGGTTTTCAATAATCCTCTACTATCCATTCCCTATGTGAAGGCCATGGAAGATTGCTGACAAATACATGAAGTTTGTGCATACACCAGTCAAAAGAAATACAAACAACATGCGGATTCTTGGATAACTCCGGTTGAAGCTCGAGCGTTGGTCGTTTTGGTCGAGCCTCTTGAGACAAAGACCGTAACCGCATGTGTTGAAAGTCTATATGGTATCCTATCTTCTCTGCTAAGTGTTAAATTATTTTTAAAGGTCGTACATAGAATGGAAACCTTTGGATTACTGCGTTGATCAAAAACTGGTTGAATGGGTTGTGTTACTCCATGTTAAATTAAAGGTCGTGGTTGTGGTATGTATATTCAAATTCGTGCTACATTGAGCTCTTATATAAAAAAGTCGTTTGGTATGAAGAGTTCACTTGGTATGTTGCGTATGCGTTGAATTCTTTTGGTGGTCGTGTTTGTTTTGAAGGACATTGTTTTCTATGTGCGTTGATGCTACAATGGCTGTTAGCACTCAGAATGAACCGCAAGGCTGAGAAGAGGCAATTCCGAGGTAACCACAGACCAAGCTTTTGATCTGGCATCTAGCCCTGCCAATCCAGAGAGGACTCTCTCTTTGCCAACAAAATGTGGCTGCAATAAGTGAATCTTAAGCTAGCTATGAAGTACGGGATTTGATTGAAAGTTTAGGGTCGAAAATAGCAAGAGAAGGGACCATTGGGCTATGGAATCGAGGCTAGTTTATGTCGGCAAACTTGGGGCAAAGTAAGTGCAATGTTCAACTAGATAAAAGATGTAAATGAGAGAAGGAAAGAGGAGAAAGCCCACTGCACTACAAGCATCAATCAAAGGATGGATCTACATTGGCCACTTTAGAATAAAAAGAAGCACAGGGTTACTCAACAGAGCATCTAACAGAGGATGGATTCTGTAAAGATAACCACTACATTTAACAACATAATCATTGTGAAAGGAGCATCGTGCGTGAATGGATTCCTAACACTTCCTTTAGATAATGTTGTAACGAAATTAGCAGAAAAAACAAAGCATGGAAATGAATTTACAAGAAAAACATGTTGCACATTAAACACCATGATGGATTCCAAATCTAAAGAGCAGAGATTGCTCCATTAAAAATAATATTCAGAAAAAACTTTACACAGTCCAAAGCAACTTTCCTCTGCTGAAAAATTCGAACCCTTTACACTCTGAAATTCATAAAATATATACAATTAGCTCATCCCTGTACTAAGGGAGTTGAGCTCAACTATCTCCCTAAAGATAGAAACAGTTACATTAAATTTGGAACGAATTTCTGAAAATAAGGGTCAAAGATGAACTTGTATCTCTTGAACCATAACACTTGTTACAAAACTGAAAAAGGTTTTTGTAGATAAGGTCATGTTTGAGAAAAACCTCTCTCAAATTTTGGAAATTCGTATCCAGTTGCTCGAAATCTGTGCCACAAAATAATCTTTAAAACAGGAAATCATTAAATATTTAAATCTGTAAAAATAGGTTGTAAAGATCTAGTCAAATATTCCAATTCACAACGCCTGTGAATAAACTGAAAGAGGTTTTGGTTATATGGCTCGTGGTTGACAAAAACCTCCTTGGGTTTCTCAAAATTACTTTCCATCTGTTGTAAAATGGCACCGCACTACAATGACTAAAACAGTAAAACAAATGCAAAATTTGTTTTGTTTTAATGTAGGCTTCAAATATCACTGCATATCTCCCACATAGTAACACCTGTGCATAAACTGAAGGAGGTTTTTGTTATTTGGTATGTGATTGACAAAAACCTCTTTTGCTTTTGTGAAATTCATGTCCATTACTTTAGAAACTGATTTTGTAGTAAACATGTCCCTGTGTGCAGCGAATGACCTCAAAACATGCATAACCAAGAATCAATCATTCATTTCAATCATATCTTCTGATCCAGGAACCAGTTTCGGGCATGCAATATACCGTTGGAAAGATATTTCCAAGCGGCTTCTGATGAACATACTTAGGATATGCTTTGCATTGAAACTCATGTGCAAAACATCTTTGAAAACTAGACATAGTAAGAGCCCATTCTGATCCATGGTGACAAGCTGCGAAGACTGGAACTAACAATGGCCATGAGTAAGTGTGTATGTGAATACCTTTTGAGTCATAAGTTTTTGATGGCCGATAAGATGTGCTAAATAGTTTTTTTTTTAAAGTAGTATATGTGGGTTTGTTTTTTAAAAGACATGATTGTGTGAAGACCGTGAATGAGTGTTGGACTCATCTCCATGATTTAATTTATATGGTAGTTCATGTATACATGCATTAGTGCATATGAAGAATATGGTGTGATGACTTCTCTTTTCTTGAAGACCGTATATGGATTATTTCTTTAAGACCATAATTTATATGTTAAAGCCATACAAAGTACATATGTATGGTATAAATATATTATGAAGTGTACATAGTATGAACATATTGTGAAATATGGTTCGAATGATTTGGATTAAAAGTATGTGATATGGTGTGAGTAGTAGCAAGAGATGGACCATATTTTTTACTTTTAAGTTGAGGTCTTTTTGGTACATAATGCACTCCTTAATCTCTATTACGGGAGTAGTTCTCACTAGAAAAGAGAACTATCATGAGTGGTCCCGAAAGATAAAACACACCTTGATTTTCAATGAACTTTGGAAAGGAATTTGTGAAGGAGAAGGAGACAATGCACCTAAAAAACCCACTTTAGACAAGGAACTTGCCATTTGGGAAAATAAGAACAGTAAGGGCTATCCCTTGATTGTAGCGTTAGTAAATGAAGAGGTGAGTCGCCATATTTCTCCATTTTCAAATGCTTTTGAAGCCTTAAAGAAGTTGAAGGAATTGTATGGCTCAAACTCTGAACTTGAAGTTGTTCAATTGATGATCAAGTTGTTCAATATTGAGTTGAAAAATGATGACCCTCTTGCCTTAACATCATAAGTGTTAATTTATGCAACTAGGGTCAAATTCCACATTGGACAGGTCATATAAGAGAGATGATGATTGCATTGGATTCCTCTTTTCAAGAGGACCAAAATCGACCTAAAGATCAAACTGATTTGGACAAGCAGAAGTTGGCTTTTGAATTTATGAACCCTCACATGTACATTGGGACAGGTCGGCCTCAACATCAAGTGGACCCTCATAGAAGCCTATAAATACAAGAGACCTCAAGCTCATTTGTACATCAAGATCAAGCCTTCTCTTCTCTTCTTCTATTGTTTATTTCACACAGGTCTGACAAAGGACGTTCGCGCAAGGTCCGAAATTACAGGTTTGAGGCTCACACATGTCTAGGGTTTCTGTTTTCCAATCGCATGCACGTCACAAGTCAGAGTCGACTGCAGTCGCACACTCACAGTGCTTTAGATATCGATTGGGAAGCCACAGTTGCTCTCATAACAGCCTGAAGGGAGCGACCGGGTTTTGAGACAATTCTGGGAGGATTAGACCCCAGTCACTCGCTTTCCATGCTTCAAGGAGCGACCAAGCAGTCATAACTGCTTGCATACAGTGCCTCAAGGAGCGACCGAGAAGTCACAGTCGCTCGCAGAATATCTTGATGAGTGCGACTAGGGTTCTAAGCTAGGGTTTGACAGTTGACCACAAACGTCTGAAGGCTAGAAGGTTTCTCTCTGCTATACAGTAATTTGGAAGTCTGCTTCTGATTTGTATTGGGTAAATATTTACTGGATGATTATGTATTGGGCTCATTGTACTCTTTGCTGAAACATTTTATGACAATCTAATTCGAAGAAGATTTTAAAGGGTTTTCCGCCATAGTAGGGTTTTTCCCTGGTCTTTGACCAATCTGGTGTCTCTTGTGGTTGTGCCATTGTCTCCTTTTTCATTGCATATATTGTTCTATCTTCAATTATTGTTTATGATTGGAAACATTGTTAATAATTGGATGCATTGCTAAATGAAGAATTGATTTGGGCTTAAGTAATTAAAAAAGCATAGAACAATCTGAAAAATTAACATGGTTTCAGAGCTGAGGTGAAGGACAAGCCCAAAAGGAGACAAGCTTTGAAGAAATCATCTTTGGAAAGTTGAAAGAGTCGATCTAGTCAAAGTCAAGATGACTTCCTTCTTCAAGAGGGATGAAAAATTGGGTGACTCATCCAATTTCGTTGCATGGAAAGTCAGGTTGGAGATCATAGCTGATAACAATGATGTTTTGGACTATATTCAAGTAAGAGTACCTGAGCCTTCGGAGAATGCTTCCGCTGCTGCCAAAAACAAGCACAATAAAGGTGAGTTAAAAGCAAAGCAAATTATCGTTGATGTTTTACAAGATAATTTACTTGCATATGTTGGAAACTTGAGAAGGTCCAAAGACATGTATGATAAGATAGCTGACATGTATGAAGTCAACAATTTGAATGAAATCATCTCCTTGAAAGATCAACTCAAAGACACCAAGATGAACAAAGGAGAGTTTGTGCAATCCTCCATAATGAGGATATCTTGTCTTAGAGGTCAATTGCAAAGAGTTGGAGAATTTGTGCCTAACAGGAAATTGGTGATCGTGACTCTAAGAGGTCTCCCTCCTATTTGGGAAACCTTCATTACTGCCATAAGAAACAACAATATCATCCTGCCATTTGATGTAAGTGTTTGAAATCTTACACAAGAAGAATCAGGGATGATGTTAAGAGGAAGGATTCAAAAACATGAAGAAGATCCTATCGCATATATCACTCATGAAAAAAGGAAGAGGACAGGAAAAGGAGGTCCATCAAGAAAGCCTCCTCCTCAAAATGCAAAAAGAAAGAATGATAAAACATCGTCTCATATTGAATTCTATAATTGTCACAAGAAGGGTCATTATGCACGACATTGTCTCGAGAAGAACAAAGGGCCATGTTACAAAATTAGAAGCAACAACAAAAACAATAATCAAAGAAGAAAAGATGATCGAAGAAATGATTGCAATAAAAGACATGAAAGTACAAGAAGAGATACCTCAAGCGACCGTGAAGAAGATAGTCGTCCTCAAAAGAAGTCAAGATTTCCCAAGTATGAAAGTAATGTTGTAAATCAATCTGAATACATTCTTATTTCTGCACTCACTAGTTCTCCTCTAGATTCGTGGGATGGTTGGTTGATAGTGGGGCCACTCATCATTTCTCTGGATATAAGGAAGTTCTCTCTAATCTAATAAAGAGGGGGACTAAGCTAAAGATTATTCTTGGAGACAACTCCATTCATCCCATAAAAAAATTTGGGTCCATCAAATTTCATTTGAATTCTAGGGAGTCAGTTTTGTTGCATGATGTTATGTATGTGCCAAGAGTAATGAAGAATTTAGTATCCATATCCGCTTTGGAAGATAAAGGGATGATGGTTGCCTTCATCAAAGGAAAAAATATGGCTTGGTCTGCTAGTTCACCTATGGGAGATGCATTCACATTAGGATCAAGACTTGAAGGACTCTATAAAGTCACTGGAAGACCACTTCTAGCATTGGTTCATAATACTAATCACCTAAGCGATTAATGGTACCGAAGATTGGCTCATCTACATTATGATGCTCTTCTGAAATTAAGAAGATTGTTCTCTGGTACCCCCGATGTTCAAGCCCATCATGATGAAGTATGTCTAGGTTGTGCAAGTGGAAAGAAGACAAAGGGACCATTCCCCTCTAGCAAGAACAAGACAACTGACATCCTCCATCTCATCCATTCCGATATACGTGGTCCAATGCCCGTGTAGTCTATTGGAGGCCATCTCTACTATATCACCTTCATTGATGACTTCTCTAGAAAGACATGGATATACTATTCGAAGCACAAGGATGAAGCCTTCGAAATATTCAAAGAATTCAAAGCTTTGATCGAAAATCAAACAGGGAAGAAAATCAAAGTATTCAGGTCCGATAATGGTGGGGAATACATGTCAAATAAATTCATAGCCTTTTGCAAGAAAGAAGGAATCAATAAGGAAACAATTGTGCCATATACACCCAAACAAAATGGATTAGCGAAAAGAAAGAACAGGTTTATATTAATTCATAGCATTTTGCAAGAAAGAAGGAATCAATAAGGAAACAGTTGTGCCATATACACCCAAACAAAATGGATTAGCAAAAAGAAAGAACAGGTTTATATTAGAAGTTTTTTGTGCCATGCTCCATGATCAAAAGCTGCCAAAGTTCCTTTGGGGAGAAGCAACGCACACTGTTGTATATGTTCAAAACAAGGTGCCCCATCAAGCACTGAAAAACAAGACCCTCAAAGAAGTGTTCACAAGTGTCAAGCCCGACATAAGCCATCTCTATATCTTTGGATGCCCCATATATTTTCATGTGTCAAAAGACAAAAGGAACAAGTTGGAGACAACTGGAAGGAAAGGTACGTTTGTGGGTTATTGTGGAAATTCTAAAGCTTATAGAATATATATTCCCAATCAAGGGAAGGTTGAAATTGGCAGGGATGTAACATTTGATGAAGATGTTGCGCTTGGAAAAGCAAAAGATGTTAGCCTCACTATCACATTTAAAACAATTATAAGTCCAAAAATATTAAATTAATTAAAATCATGAAAGTTGGATTTAATTCCTAACTTTCTAGATTGGGTTTGTTCCTCAAAGTTAGGAGTCAGTTTAGGTCTAGTTGGTTGAGAGATTCTCTCCAACTAGTTAGCCTCCTAGATTAGTGTATGGTTGAGATATTTTCTCAACCAAAGTGTCCAAGATAGACGCACTATCTTGAGACAATTATCCTCTTATATTTATATTTGTATTATTATCATGATTTTGTAAATTACATTATGAGGAATACAGTGAGGCTCTCAAGCCTTTTCCGCCATGTTTGGTTTGTTAATGTCTCTGATATATTTTAATGTATGTTTATTGCAAATCCTTCATTGTGGTATCAGAGCACAGAGATGTGAGGACTGTGAGTAATTGAACTTATAAAGCCAAAGATTGAATTGACGTGTATATGAATCGGGCTCCCCTTGTTTGAATGGCATTCGACCTTTGCACAAAATGTGGATGAATGGAGTGTAATAGTGTTCCTTGGCTCTGTAACCAACCTGGTTTTTTCCACCATTGGACAACCCGCAAAGTCTCCACTGCGTGGTCACGAGCATTGAGATAATCTACCACTGCCCAAAATTGTATTGGTCCCCTCCCTGCATGTTTTGAAGGATTTGATGAGGACAGATACCTTGCTTCAGCAAGCGCAACACTATGGCCCTCCTCCTCTTTCCAAGCAATTTCTTCATATCAATTTCGTCATCAATCAAAGTATGAACAACGCGAACATTTGTTGTCATATATGATGCCATTTTCATTCTACTCAATCTCAACCTTGTAAGTCCTTTTGATAGCAAAATCCTATCGTTGCTTGGTGCTGCCATCAGGAAACTCATCGTCAGCATTATTCCTTCAAAATCATTCAAACCACTGCTTTGAGAGCAATCCAAATCCGTCATTGATGGCCGCGGCTCGAGGTTTCCATCGATGATGAGAGGGATAGGAAACAATTCTATTTGTTTTCTTCCTTGGAGATTTGAATATGAATATTCTAACACTGTCTTTCCAATGATCGCATCAGCGCTGAGGAGCAGCACCCCAAACAAGTGTAGTTGAACTCCCATTGCTTAAATACTCAACATCTCCGAGTAAAAGACCCATGATTTCTTCAGTTTCAGTTGAGCGTGTACCTGCAACAAGTGAGCAGCAAACAAATATGTTTGACACAAATCAATCATTTGAAGGAAGCTTAGTCGAAGCATAGTGGATCTGGCCGTATTCATGAAACTATTATACGGTAAGAATCAACAAGCCTTTTTTCATTGCAAATGTTATGTGTGAAATCACTACAAGAAATTATATTTGACGTCACTGCAAAATCACGCCAAGTGGGATAACGATACAACAATTTCTCCAGTCCTCGACCCAGAAAAATTTGCGTGCAACGAAAATTGCAGTCTTCATAAAGGTGCAAAATGGTTTGTGGATAGAATTGAAAAATGGATAGAGTCTATGCTCAGAAAGTTCGAGATTCTTTTTTCACCTAGCTTGCCAGAAGGATATTAGTCGTGAGTGATATAGAGGTCACTCAATTCTGCGCTTGAGGTCTTAGAACCATATTTTTCAATATTTATGTCGATCTCCATTTTCGTTGATAGCGGATCACACAAATCATGGGCCTATTTTGCTGATCAAGAACCGGCATTGATTTTTATGAACAACACATCTAGTAGCATTATTTTTTGGATTGTTGAATCCTATCTTTAAATACCTTGCATTTGTGGTGGTATCATTAGCTGCAGATATTGTGCTTCTCTTATAACTTACAATTGTGCTATCTCGATTGGCAATTGGTGATAAGGCAACTCAATACTTTGCAGATCGAGATATTTTCTGTGCGGGGCATGTAACGGAGGAAGATCTACAACGTATTGTTGCTGCTAATGATGGATCAGTGCAAACTTCTTTGAAAAACATTGTGCCTAAGGTACTTGGAACGTGTGCAGAAACGGGAAGGCACACTCAGTGGTAAGTCTGAGTGCGCATTGAATATTGATCGGTGGATTTTAAAGAAAATGCGAAGGCAATTCCAAAATTAAATCCAATTGCAGCGTGAAGCATGTGGAAAACTCTAGGACTGAGCCAACTAGCGAAAGAGAATTCCAAAAATATCGACCACCATTCTGCGTAAAGTTATTTATAGTCTGAGAATCACATGAGGACTGGCCAAGGTGTGAAAGCATGAAGCCGAGTTCCTGAAACTGAGTGAACCAGAGTTCCTGAAGCTGAGTGGAATTGGATAGTGTAAAGCATGTTTGCGTGGAAGAGAGATCATGTGTTGCGTTGACGTGTGTGCGGTGGACTAGCATGTAAGTGGATAAGATGTTAACATAAATCCCTCCTAAATTCCAAGTAAAATCGATGTGATATGCATGGTGATGGAAGTATATCCACGATAATGGAATAATAAGTGGTGTTGTCAATAATAGTTAATGGGTTTTATATTATTATTTAAAAATAAAAAATAAAAGTAAAAAAAAGGGGGCATTACTATTTCTTTTAAATAAATGTATCACACTCACTTAGTGTGGTTGTTTCCAAGATTTACGTAGGTCTTTCATAAGAATGTGGGAGACAAAAGAATGGTCTAATGTGAAGTGGGGATTTTTACATTAGAAATCACATGTGTGATAATGAGGCTTTTGTAATGGAGTGATAGGGTGTATTTTTGGAGTGATAATAATTTTTTTTAGGGAAGCTCATTGTTGTATTTTGAAATAAAGTTTTTACTTCTATGAGGTTGGGTCGTTTTGGAAGACAATTTGCTTCCAGAGTTTGCAAGCATGGGATTCTCATTGCTTGAAAATTTCCAATGATGATGTTGTGAAGGTGAAGGTTGATGTACTCAATACTTAATAAAAACGTATCTTTTTTATCGTGATTGTGTCCTAGATCCGCCCGAAATTGAATAAGGGGATCTTAGGTACACCATGAGTACGTTTTTGACAGCGCATGCTTTTCTGGATTCTTGATGTTGCTTAT
This sequence comes from Pinus taeda, assembly GCA_000404065.3. NCBI lineage: Eukaryota > Viridiplantae > Streptophyta > Pinopsida > Pinales > Pinaceae > Pinus > Pinus taeda. The sequence continues at coordinate 13,275 of APFE030353360.1, forward strand.
TTTTTGTGTCTAGTTTTTTACACTTTGTAAAATGGTACACATGGAGTACAAAACAAATTAAACCAACGCATGAACATAATAAATTCTCTTCAAGACTCTTGTAATCAAGCATACATAAGCAAAGTACAAGCAATCAAGACTCAAGAGGCTGCATCACATAATCAAAGATATCAAGTTGTCAACATCATCATTCAAAAACGATTCTACATCAACAAGCAATTCGACGTCATTCAATCAAGACAATCAAATTAATGAAGCTGTCATCTACATCAACCAACAACTACATCAACTTTTGGACAATGCACTTGCAACATTTTTTGTAAGAGTCAACTTAAAACAAAATAGTCACTTGCAAATCACAATTTGTAAGTTAGCTTGTTATCAAAATCAAATTGAGTTGAATTGTAAGGATGCATTCTTGGTTGAACCCGACACCCAAGCTTTGAATTGATAGGGAATCAATTAAACCAAGTGAGTCCATTGTTTTTAACTAAGTCATTCAAATCATTGTAAGTGTTTCTTTGGGGTGCATTTTCGATAGTATTTGACACCCTTCTTTCGACCAATCAAGTGAGAGAGTTCAAGCAAGTGCAAAGTGCAAGTAAACAAGTGCACAACATCAAGCGAGCGAGCGTGAATTCTAGTATTCAATTATTCAAGTGAGCATGAATCAAAGCAAACAAGTTTAACCAAGCAAGAGATCAAGGAAATTCCAAAGCAAGCGAGCGTGATAAACTAAATCAAGTGAGCGTGAGTTCAAGCAAGCAAGATCAAGCATTCAAGTGACCGAGTTCTAAAAATCCAGCAAGTATTAAAAGCAAGCGAGCATGAGTTCGAGCGAGTTCACATGGAAAAAAGCATTCAGTTGTTACAGATTCTTAACAATATGATCCTATCAACTACTGAAGACATGGCATAAATCAGCGCATGAGACAATTGAATTTCTTCAACTGGAGTCACAATTACAACGAGATGAGTTGCAACAGAGGAGTGATGCTTCATTCAACCATACAAATGAAGATAAAAATGATGATTCCAAATCAGCGAGTGGGTTTGCATATCCTAGATTATTCTAAGCCGATCAAGTTCATTAGTGCAAGATTTCTTGTTAGATGATCCAAAATACAAAATTCACAGTTCACAAAGTTAGGATAGAATATTTATTTATTTAGAATATTTAATTAAATATTGTAGACACTTAGAAATAGAATATTGTTGTAAAAGATATGACATCTAGAATAATGTCGTATCTTAGGCTCCAATTTAGAAGTAGAGTTAGTAGATTGGTAAGAATTGCATTTATTGTAAATGGACACTTGTTAATTTAATAAGTAGTCCATAACTAGAATAGGTTAGGAAATTAAGCTTATATATAGCTCATTCTCCTGATTGCAAGAGCGTTGGAGTGTGTGTGTGAACTCTTGCAAAATTATTATGTAATTTCTTTTCTGATTAATAAACTTGTGTGTCTGAGGACACTTCTGCCATTATTGTGGTATCGGAGCTTCAATAATGCAGCAGATGTGAGGAAGAGATTCCAACTCTACAAGTTTTTGGAAAAATCCATTGAATGATCAGCAAATGATTCGCTATAGGCAATGTCGCCCAAGGCAACAATTCATTCGGCTCTTTGCAAAATTCTCAGATTGCAAAGGGCTTTGTTCTTGTGAAGGGCCAAACTGTGCTCAGTAGCAAAACGAGCAATGACCAGACATATAAATACAAAGCAAGTGATGGGTGTTATTCGAAAAACGCCTTCCAAAAACTCTTACCCTCTATATAATTATTCTTCTTCTATCAGTCAAGATAATGGTTCGCTTCTTGGTATTAAGAACATTTCTCAAGGTTCATGGATCAGGCTTGCACTGCAAGCAAGTCTTAGATCTGCATGGGATTGTGTATTGTTAATGGTAGCAGTGGAGAATCAAGTCTGGTGCAAGGCTCAGAACTCCAAAAGGTCGAGGCTTGCTAGAGAAGCCCAATAACAAGTATTCTCCATCGACACGAAAAAGGAAAAACAACAGAAAAAATCTTAAAACACTACCATAGTGTCTCACATACTCTGTATCAGGTGAAAGTATCCCAAAGCAAGTAGCGCAGAAGCCAGCATGAGCCAGCCAGCAAGCAGCGTGGAAGCCAGCGTGAGCCAATCAGCAACCAATGTGGAAGCCAACGCGAGCCAATCAGCGACCAGCATGGAGGACTGCGTCAGCCAGTGTAAGGAAAAATTCGAGCTTCTTAAAGTGTTTTTTTCAAGTAAGTTTAAAGTTGAATCGAAGAGTGAAGAAGTGTTTGTTGGAGAGATATGGTGAGTTTTTGAAATTTTTGGGAATTTATTTTTTTGTAAATTTGTGGAGTAATAAGGTGCACTTGTCAATTATAATTTTTTCTGGAGTACTAAGGTGTGAGGGGTTATTTGTAAATGTTTCGGGCAGTAAATTTTGTAATTTTTGGAGTAATAAGGAGATTCTATCTGTAATTTTTTATTTGGAGAGATAAGCGAGACATTGTAACTCAAGGTAATTTTTTTTACTTTGAGGGGGGGGGGGGGGGGTTAGAGTACATTTTGCATAAAATATTGCAAGGACTGTAAATCAGTGAAATTTTGAAAGATTTCATTGTAAAATTCTTAAGAGAAATTGACTAGAGCCAAGTGCAAAGCTCAGTCATTTTTCTCCTCCAACGACTACACAAGGGTCAAGGCCAAGCCCTGATAGATTGTTTTTGCGTGGCGTGTTTCGTGTGACATGTTGCTCATCTCTTTCATGTGCTTGATTCTTTTTGGCGCAAAGCTTCACACCTACATTGTCCAAGTTAATTAATTTGTTCTCTGATTTTGATAAGCTTGAAGGGGTAAAATCATACAAGACATGAAAACGTCTCATTGAAAGCACTCTAATATATAATGAATTGTGGCAAGACATATGTGATGGAGACATTAAGCCTAATAAACCTACAGATGTAACTTCACTTGCAAAATGGGAAGTTAAAAATGTCAAGGCACTAGCTCTTATAAAGTCTTCAGCTAATGATGAGATGTATATTCATATTGAAAACGCCTTAGATGCATGGTCTACTTTGCGTACTTTCAAAGATCTATTTGATACACAACCTGAATCAAAAAAGGTTGATATACAACTTAAGTTGCTTCAACAAAAACTAACTGAAGGAGGAGATGTCCTTGAGTATATCTCCAGGCTTAAAAATATTAAGCAAGAAATAGTAAAAGCCGGATTTCCACCAGTAGATGACAGTTTCATGACCACAATTCTAATTACTAGATTGCCTTCTTCTTACACGCATTTTTTGGAAACTCTACAAGTGACCAGAAAGTTAGATAAATTAAAGTTTGATGAGCTAAGTGAGATGTTGGCTCAACACTACAAAACTTTTGGGAAGAAGAAAAAAGGGGAAGATGTCTTCTTCACAGAGGCCAGCACAAGTAAATCATCAACTGACAATTCTAGAGGAAGAGGACATTTCAATCAACATCCAACAGCACATAGTGGACAAGGTCGTGGAAGAAGCCAAAACAGAGGAAACTTTCAAGGAAGAGGAAACAGTCAAGGCAGAGGAAACTTTCAAAACAGAGGCAACTTTCAAGGCAGAGGAAACAATCAAGGAAGAGGTCAAAGTCAAGGCAGAGGGCAAACTCAAAGCAGAGGTCAAAGCAGAGGCAAAGGACAATATCAAGGAAGAGGCAGATGCTTGAATCAAATTGTCTGCAGAAGATGTAAGAGAGTGGCCCATTTTGCAGAAGATTGTAGAACTTCCATTGATAAGATTCCAAAGTTCCATCAAAACACAACTCAATTTGCCACTGATCAAGACAATGATGGTTCGAAATATGTCTTCACATCAAGTCAAAGCTCAAAATCAACAACATTAGTTTCCACTTTTCTTAAAAGTGATTATGAAGATGCATGGATTTTAGATACAGGGGAAACTCAACACATGACTTTTCGACAAGACTTGTTTTGGAACTTCCAACCATGCCACCTTCGTTCAATCTTTCTTGTTGATGATACAAAACATACTCCTTATGGAAAAGGTGTCATTAAAGTTTATCTTCTTGACATTGCAGAAAGATCGATTTCAAATGTATGGTATGTACCCACCTTTAAAAAGAATTTGTTGTCTTTAGTCTCGATCCGACAAGGTGGACATCAGGTGGTTTTGGAGGATGGCCTAGTTAAAATTAATTCAATCAAACAGAATATGAAAACAGTGATGACAGGGTATGAAGATGGAAAACTGTTATGAATGAAAGGAATAGTTATTCCAAGGAATTCTGACTTTCTAGGGGCAACGAGCACAAACATTTCACCTATCAGATTATGTCATGTGAGATATGGACATCTAAACTTTGACAGTCTCTCTCAACTGCAAAAACAAGGAATGGTTAAGGGACTTCCTACCTTCAAGAAAGAAAATACAAGATGTGAAGCTTGCATTTATGGAAAACAAAGTCGAGAGACTTTCCCCACAAGTTCATGGCGAGCAAACAGGCGTTTGCAATTAGTACACAGTGACATTCGTGGACCCTTGCAAGCTTCTCTAGGAGGTTGCAAATATTTCTTACTCTTTATTGATGATTTCAGCAAAATGACATGGGTTTACTTCTTGAAGCATAAGTCAAAGGCATTTGAAAAGTTAAAACTTTTCGTCAACTTGTTGAAAATGAAGTCAAAGAAAAGATTGGCACTCTTAGAACTGACAATGGAGGAGAATTCACTTCAAATGAATTCCAAAGTTATTGCAGAGACAATGGGATCAAACGACATCTTACAAATGTCTACACTCCACAGCAAAATGGAGTAGTAGAAAGAATGAATCGCACTTTGTTAGGAATGGCGAGATCTATGTTAACTTTTAAAAAGTTAAGTCCTATTTATTGGGCAGAAGCAATCCATACAGTTGTTTACTTAAGGAACAAGTCTCCCATTGCTTCTTTGGATGGAATCACACCTTACGAAGCATGGTTTGGTTTCACACCTAAAGTTAAACACCTTAGAGTTTTTGGTTCTGTGTGTTATGCCTTAGTTCCAAAAGAAAAACGAACTAAGCTTGACTCACGAAGTTTGAAATGCACAATGATTGGATATTCGAATGAGAAGAAAGGGTACAGGCTTCTGTCAAATGGGAAATTTATTGTCAGCAAAGATGTAATTTTCTATGAAACTGAGAGTAAGAGTGTTGAAGAAATAGAAGATCTTCTTCAAAAATTGGAAACAAAAGGAGATAAAAGGAAAGGAAACATTCAAAGTCAACCAAATTCACAAAATTGGTATGAACTTGATTTTCCTTCCTCTGAAGATGATTCATCTAGTCCATCTACTTCACCAACATAGTCTGGGTCTTCTGGCAGTTCATCAGCATCTCCTAGTAGCAATAGTTCTTGTGACAATGATTCTTCGCCCCCAGAATCTGTAGTTGATCAACGTACCTTTGTTTACATTAATCCTCTTTATAATGATGGTGACTTTTCAGAATCTCAAACAAGTGAACATAAATTGCCAAAATGGGTTGTTCAACTTTTGAAAGATGTAAGGCCCGATGAGAAAAATAAAACAGGAACAAGGGGGTCAACCAAGAATGAAGGAAATTTTGCCTTGATCACGAATGATTTTACCGAACCCTCCACGTACAAAGAGGCAGTAAAATATAAAGAATGGCAACAAGCTATGGTTGAAGAATATAAGGCAGTTCAAGACAACAACACTTGGAAACTTGTTGATTGTCCAGTGTTAAACCCATCGGATGCAAATGGGTTTACAGAATTAAGTACAACCAAAATGGAGAAATCGACAAGTACAAAGCTAGACTTATGGCTAAGGGTTTTGTGCAACAAGAAGGCATTGATTATGAGGAAACTTTTGCTCCTACAACAAAATGGAACACAATCCGCTTAACACCCACATTAGCAGCACAAAAAGGATGGAAAGTTCATCAGATGGATGTAAAGAGTGCTTTCCTCAATGGAGATTTACAAGATGTATATATGACACAACCGCTAGGTTTTGAAATTCAAGGGCAAGAACATAAAGTTTGTAAACTGATTAAGGCTTTATATGGGTTAAAACAAGCTCCACGAGCTTGGTATGCCAAAATGAATGAATACCTTCGGAAAGTTGGCTTTCAACGAAGTGAATCTGATGATACTTTATATGTACGTCAACAGGGTAAAAATATGGTGATTCTTGTTATGTATGTAGATGATTTGATCATTATTGGAAACAATGACGATCATATTGTACAGGGGAAAAAGGACTTACATGCAGGATTTAAGATGACAGATTTGGGACTACTTCACTACTATCTTGGAGTTGAAGTATTCCAACGTCCACATCAATTTTTTCATTTCTCAGAGTAAGTATGCAGCAGAAGTTCTTCAGTGATTTGGAATGCATGATTGCAAGCCCGTTCTTAACCCCATGGAACAAAACTTGAAACTTTCAAAATTTGAAGGGGGGGAAAGGTGGACAGCACTACTTATAGACAGTTGATTGGCAGCCTGATTTATTTGACAATGACTCGACCAGATCTATCTTACGCAATTAGTATTCTTTCACGCTTTATGCAAGAACTACAAGATAGCCACTAGAATGCAGCCAAAAGGGTTCTACGATATATCCAAGGAACAAAAGATTTTATTCTTCTTTACAAACAAACTAAAAACTCTGTACTTGGCGGATTCTCAAATGCCGACTTTGCTGGCAGTATTGATGATCGAGCATCAACCTCCGGTTATTTAATGAACATGGGGTCAGCTGCAGTATCTTGGAGTTGCAAAAAACAAGCTACAGTGGCCACCTCTTCAGCCAAAGTAGAATACATATCAGCATGGGAAGCAGCATGTGAAATTGTTTGGTTGCGTAGAGTTTTGCAAGATTTGGGCATTCCTCAAGCAGAAGCTACATCATTATTCATCGACAGTCAGTCAGCCATAAAGCTTGCCAAGAATCCAGTTTTTTGTTCCAAAACAAAACATGTGGATACCAAGTATCATCACATCAGATCTCTCATTGCCAAGGACGTCATCAAGCCAGTGTATTGTCCTTCAAAAGATCAGGTCTCTGATATTTTCACAAAACCACTTGGCAGGATCAAATTTACAAAGTTCATAGATGAACTTGGTATCTGTCGTAATGTATCTTTGGATCATAGGGGGGAATGCTAGATGATCCAAAATACAAAATTCATAGTTCACAAAGTTAGGATAGAATATTTATTTATTTAGAATATTTAATTAAATATTGGAGACAGTTAGAAATAGAATATTGTTGTAAAATATATGACATCTAGAATAATGACGTATCTTAGGCTCCAATTTAGGTGTAGAGTTAGTAGATTAGTTAGAATTGCATTTATTGTAAATGGACACTTGTTAACTTAATAAGTAGTCCATAACTAGAATAGGTTACAAAATTAAGCTTATATATAGCTCATTCTCTTGATTGCAAGAGTGTTGGAGTGTGTGTGAACTCTTGCAAAATTATTATGTAATTTCTTTTAAGATTAATAAAATTGTGTCTGAGGACACTTCTGCCATTATTTCTTGATCAAGTAACATCAGCAAGTCATGAGAAAGTTGAAGACAAACCCACATGCAAACATTGTCAAAGAACAGGTCACATGGAAGATCATTGTTTTGATCTCCATCCTTGTCACCATTATGGCAAGTAGAATCACTCATCGGAAAAATGTTTCAAACAAAACCAACCAGCCAGATTGAAGATCAATTATGCATGGATTGATCCTTGGGAATAGTTGTCAACAGTGGAACGATTGTATAAGTTTTACCACAGAATTCAATCTCACCTATTGCAGCCAACAATCAAAAGAAGATGGTACTCTCATGCATCTGAAAGTGGAAGTACAACAGTGACACTCTCCTACACCTGAAGGGGGGGGAGTTCAGAAATCAAATGCAGATGATTGTCTCTCATTTCAGCTGACAAAGGGGGGAATTAATAATGGAATTGAAGGTGGTTGTCAGACTGAAAGTTTCGACCACATCAACAAAATCAGCCAGTGGGCATCATCATCAAATCAGCCAGTGGGCATCATCAACAAATCAACCAGTGAGCATCGTCAAATTAGCCAGTGGGCAGTTTCGACACCATCAAATTCGCCAATGGGCAATTTCGACATCATCAAATTCGCCAGTGGGCGTTACAACATTTTGTCAGTGGACAGGCAATTGGGATGCTGATTGAAAGCAAAGGACAGATGGATCCTTTTGCAGCTTGGCACCTGATGGAGTTGTCAAGCAATTTTCAGAGATGTATCAGACTTGTAGCTAATTCATGTTCTCTTTAGATTGGATTTTTTTCGGCATCCAACTTTGGCAATTTTTCAAGCAGGTTTTCATTGATGATCAACAGTTTCAGCATGAGGACTTGGAGATGGTACAGGTTCTTACTTTGGACTTATCATTGAGGGGGGGAATGTTAGCCTCACTCTCACATTTAAAACAATTATAAGTCCAAAAATATTAAATTAATTATAATCATGAAAGTTGGATTTAATCCCTAACTTTCTAGATTGGGTTTGTTCCTCAAAATTAGGAGTCAGTTTAGGTTTGGTCGGTTGAGAGATTCTCTCCAACTAGTTAGGCTCCTAGATTAGTGTATGGTTGAGATATTTGCTCAACCAAAGTGTCCAAGATAGACGCACTATTTTGAGACAAATATCCTCTTGTATTTATATTTGTATTATACACATTATTTTAATAATATGGAGAGAGGAATACAGTGAGGCTCTCAGGTCTTTTCCGCCATGTATGGTTTGTTAATGTCTCTAATATATTTTAATGTATGTTTGTTATAAATCCTTCAAAAGATCTTCCTCCACCTCATCCTCCAAAGAAGAGGAATGATGACATGGATATTCTAGATGGTCCTTCCATGCCCGAGTCCGAGACTAATATTGTTGATGATCCCATGGAGCCTATGGATCCCTTAGACGCTCCTCCAAGTGATCCTCCTACTAGGAAGAGACCATTTTAGCTCTGTGACACTCTACAGGATGTTGAGGGACATGTTCCCGTTCGAAGATCATTTAGATAAAGGAAGCAGCCATGCAGGTACCAGGGATATGTTACAGCCATGAGCACTATGATTCAAGTCAAACCTTCCACATTCGAAGAAGTCGTAAAAGAACAAGTTTGGAAAGATGCTATGGCCGCAGAAAATGAATCGATTATGAAGAATGATGTATGGGATGTTGTGCCGAGACCGAAGGGGAAATCTGAGGTGACTTCAAAGTGGCTATTCAAGATCAAGCACGGAATTGATGCTAGCATTGAGAAATACAAGGCAAGATTTGTGGCTCGAGGATTCTCACAAAAAGAGGGAGAAGATTATGATGATATATTTTCACCTGTGGCTCGATACACAGCCATTCGTTTGATAATAGCCCTTGCCACAAGCCAAGGATGGACTCTTCATCAGATGGACGTAGAGACTGCATTCCTCCATGGCATGTTACAAGAAGAAGTTTATGTTGAGCAGCCATAGGGATTTGAAGTAGAGGATCGAAAGACACATGTTTGCAGATTGAAGAAGGTGTTGTATGGTTTAAAGCAAGCCCCCGAAACATGGTACGCCCGCATAGACAATTATTTGGTGAGGTTGGAATTCACAAGAAGCAATGTCAATCCCAACCTCTACTTAAAAGTTGTCCAAGGTATGCTATTGATTTTGGTTTTATATGTTGATGATCTATTCTTGACAGGTAGTAAGCCTTTGATGATCAAGTGCAAGAGGGAGCTAGCCTTTGAATTCGAGATGAAGGACCTTGGTATCATGCACTACTTTCTAGGCCTTGAGGTGTGGCAAAAACCCGGTGATATTTTCCTTTCACAAGGAAAATATGTTGTGAAGTTGTTAGGGAGATTTACAATGACAGAATGCAATTCCATGGCCACACCGATGGAAATGAACTTCAAGAATTTATGTGGAGAAGTTGCAGGACCCGATCTGGCAAATCCATCCGAATATAAACAGTTGATTGGGGCTCTGATGTTCCTAGTCAACACTCGTCCAGACATATGCAATGCATTGAACACGTTGAGGTCAATTCATGACCAAGCCTCTCCATGCACATTGAATCGCTACCAAACACATCTTGAGATATTTGCATGGGACGATCACACTTGGTCTGAGATATTCTATCGAAGATGTTCGACTTCATGGATACACTGATGCTCACTGGGTAGGAAATGTTATCGACAGGAAGAGGACGTCTGGATGTTGTTTTAGTCTTGGATCTGACATGATCCTGGATGAGCAGGAAGCAGAAGTTCGTAGCATTTGTACTGCTAAGGCAGAGTATATTGTCACTAGCATGGCTAGCTACGAAGCAGTTTGGTTAAGGAAGCTCTTTGGAGAGCTACTTGAGTAGGTCCTAAACAGTGATATATTACTACAACAAGAGTGACATCTGTCTAGCAGAGAATCCCTTATTGCATGACAAGTCCAAGCACATAGAGATCCGATATCACTTCATTCGAGACATGGTGCAGAGAGGAGTCGTTAGACTCCATCACATATCCACAGATGCGCAGATTGCAGATATTCTCACCAAGGATTTGCCAAAAGGGAATTTCTTGGTCTTTAGAGAATAGCTTGGACTGATGGATGTGACCCCTCCTGATAAGGGGCAGTGCTGATCGAGGACATAAAGCCAGCTCTTCCCCCCTGTTGAACTCCCAAGGTGAGGAATTGAGATAGAGGACTCCTGGGGTTGAGGGATCTCTATACAATAGGGTATTACCCCTATCTGTTACCCATAGGGTTGGAGATGTTGCTCCGTATCTACACATAGGGTTGGAGATGTTGCTCCCCTATCAGGTCTATGCAAATTATACCCGAGTTGACATCATACCCACAAGCCAAGCTTTTTGGGAATATCGCTCACCGTTTGGCCAACGGGTTGAGAGTGTACTTGGGGTGTACAATCCAAGTTGATTATGATGCAGGTGTTCTACTTCATGACTCTTAAGGGTCATTGATGGGAAAATCATCAAGCAATAGGATTGGGTTGATATTTGCTCCTCTTTGTGATTATGGGTTGAGAATGAGCTCCATGATGTGATTCCAAGGTTGAGATGTGCTCCCCTGTGTGTTTGGATATCCTATTGCTCAATATGGGGTTGAGATATGTAACTCTCCCATGAGATAAAGAGTGGAAACTAATGCTCCCTGATTCTTCTTCTTTTAGATTCGAGAATGTTTGAGCAAATAGAGTTGAGCAGAGATGGACACGGCATGACGTCAGTATGACAGAATGATATTGGCAGGTGGAATTCTTCCTAGTTGAAAGGGAGTGTTAATTTATGCAACTAGGGTCAAATTCCACATTGGACATCTCATATGACAGAGATGATGATTGCATTGGATTCCTCTTTTCGAGAGGACCAAAATCGACCTGAAGATCACCTCATTTGGACAAGCAGAAGTTGGATTTTGAATTTATGAACCCTCACACATATGTACAATTGGACAGGTCGCCCTCAACATCAAGTGGACCCTCATGGAAGCCTATAAATACAAGAGACCTCAAGCTCATTTGTGTTAGAAAATCAGAAAGGTAGAAAGATTTTCTTATACCTGATAATTACTTGTGATGTTCTTGGCTTCTTATTAGGTTTCTTTATTTCTTCTTTCTTTTAGTTCATCAAACAATTACCAAAGCAATAGCATATAAAACAATGGACACTAGATATAGGCTCACAGCTAGGGCAAAACCCCTCTCTAGGGGAAAACCCAGTTAGTAATTCTTCCTTCAATAGTTTTCCGGAGATATTCCAAGACTCTAGACCTTGACACAAACTTTCCTCCACACCAATTCAGCCTTCTTCTACTCTTGCAGATGATCCTTCTTGACCTGGCAGCAACAACAGCAGTGGCAACACTTTCTTCGACCCAAGAACTTCATTCTAGCATTGGAGACTTTGATCTTCACTGAAATACTTCGATCTTCTCTTAGAAACTTTGATCTTGGCCCAATACAACTTCTTGAGGTAGCAACACCCAGCCATAGCAACTTCGACCTATTCTGGCAGCAACATCACACGGCAACTGGCTACAACATCAACAAGAGAACTTCGATCTTCCAAACCAGGAAATGAGAGAGAGAGATAGAAGCACCAAAATTTCGATTTTTCCTTTCTCCTTCTCCTTGACCAAACTCACACTTCCTTCCCTTCCTTCTTCAATTTCGCACTTCTTCCAGCTACAAGAGATATTGAACTTGCTTGTGAGTGAATGCTCCCAATGGAATTCGAACTGCTCTATTTATAGTCCTTTGGTGAGGTCGAATAGCCTTCTTGAGGCCGACTTGGTGTGGAGGCTACATAATTCATATTTGACTCAATCCTTAACCTTTTTACATGATTCAAAAGCCCAAGAAGGGTCTCTTTAAAGGTACAATGACTCTATTAACTCAGAATAAATCTTAGAAGTCCTCAATGGGGACTTTGACCTAAAACATGACGACACAAGCATGAAACCCATGCTTTAATAAGTAATAATAATAATAATTTTCTTTATTCTTTTGATAAGTATATTACATGATGGCTCAAATACATTTAATGAAGACCGAACCTAGTTACATTTTCCAACACTCCCTCTTAACTAGGGAAGTATTCATTATATACAAGTGCAAGGAAGATCTCAACTATATGAACCATGAAGAACTTTAGGCACCTCAATGCCATGGACTAGATTCCTGACCAAGGCAATCCATCCATTGGTCTCTCAACAATTTAGGCACCACAATGCCATGTACTAGATTCCTGACTAGGGCAATCTATCCAAGTGGGACTAAGATGGACTCAAGCTTTCAACTTCTATAGGTACCATCAGGCTTGCTAACCATCAACCCAAGGATCTAGGTGTGTATCCAAAACAGAGCTCTACAATCAACGCCACCTTTCCAACTTAGAGTATCGGCCAGATGTCCCCCCAGGTAATGCTTCACTCACAAAGCCTCTCCTTGATCCAGCAGATCAAGGACAAAAAATCTCTCCCAACATGCTATCAAAACCTTCGAGAGATTTACACAACCCCTAATAATATACTTTCACATATTCATAAATAGACACAAACCTTCAGGGTATTCTTGATGTTGCTTCTCAACACAATAGGCCTATCAACTGAATCTTTCTTTTCAGCAACATATCCTTCAAACTTCATTCTCCAACCAAAACTATGCTCTCCCTCTCGACCAGGGAAATTTTCTCTATCCAGGCTCCTTAAACTCAGGGAGATCTCTTCTATCTAGGCTTCCTCTTAACCTAGGGAGATCAGCTTCTTCTTTTTGTCATCAAAGAATCTTTTCATGGCTTCCATTCTTCTTATTAGAGTCACCATCACTATTCATATCATGCTTATCACATCTTTCCTTTGATCATCTTCACCACCCAAAAGATTGTGTACCTGCACAACTTAGATAACAAATACAACCAAAACTATAAAAGCATGAACGTTATATCGAAATCTTATAATAACGAAAGCATAAACATAATCAACAAAAGACTATACTTCAACTTCTTGCCCAAGTTTAGTTACAAACCCTAAATTACAACCACAACTCATCAAGATATCAAACTCATTAAATCTAGGGTTTCAATATTCTTTCAAAGACATGACACAATCTAGCTAACCCTAGAGACAAATCAGATTGATACATCTAACAATCTTCAAATTTCATATGTTAGACTCCTACAAGTATTTCATGTAGACCCTAGATTTTATACATGAGCTCCAACAATCAAAACCAATCACAACATAAACAACATCATGACTATCTACCTAGATTATCAAATTTGGACATGGGCTTAAGTTAATACCTAAGACTCATGACCAACAATAATTAGGTCAACACACAGATCTAGGAATTTATCATCATTCATAAGCATATGTCAGGCAACATTAATACATTAGATAAATATCGACCTAGACCAATCTAGGGTTTAAACCAAATGGACACATACCTAGGGTTTCATTCCTAGGAATCTAATAAGGGTTTTGCTTATAGACCCAAGCAAACCCTAAGGATCTAGGGTTTCAATTCATAACATAGCAAACCCTACTTTTACTAAAATTTTGGGATTTCAGACATCATTCAACCCTGACAAGTTAGGGTTTTCATGATTACACCAAAACCCCAAACATGACATCATCAATATATCAAACATAATAGCAATTTCTTTAGACTCCATCAATAACCCTAAGGAGATTAGGGTTTGATTCATTTTCAACTTACCCTTAGGTTAGGGTTTTCCGGAGAACCTGTCTAGGGTTCTATAAGATCAATTAAGAATATGAGGGTAGATTTATCAAGTGATGAATCACCCAAGACAAGAATCATTAAGATTCAATATGGCTAGACATAATGATGTTAGTAATAGATTGTCAAATGGATGAACATTTATTATAAAGAAATCAATGTATTGTAGTTTTGAAGCATACCTTTGTTTCTTGACAAACCCTGTCTTGGGAGGCCCTCTTCCATACTCCTTGAGGATATAGCAGATGTTTTCCTAACCCAGACAATAGAGGGAGAATGGTGATTAGTATTTAATATAATCAATACTTGAATAAGTATATGAAATCAGAAATTGAAAGGAAATGAGATACTTATCTTTCGAAGATGTTGGGGGCTCCCTACAAAGCTTGAGGGATACCTATAAACTTATAATAAACAAAAGAAAATGTCTTTTCCAAAATATGTTAAAAACCTACAAATTCTAAACATCAAAAATACAAAATAAAATATCTAATAGTAGAAGCAAAGGACTTAGTAGTGTAAGTCCCTAATATCATGTTCTTCAAGTTTGGTTTTCTTTAGGTCTTATTCTTCAACAATATTGGCTTGATCTTCTTGTTTCTTGGATTGTCAAGACAGTCACTCCTGTAGTGACCCTTAATATGACATTGATAGCATTCTACTTTGGACATTTCAATCTTCCTCTTAGGTCCTCTCTTGAAGTTTCCTCTATGTTGAGCAGCATAGGCATTTGACATTCCTTCAAGGTTGGCAACTAATGAAATTCTTAATTCTTCTTGACTGCAAGCAGTCCATAGTTCTTCAAAAGTGAGAGCTTCCTTCCAACTGTTGAGTCCCGCAAAAAATGCACCCCTAGTAGGTGGAAATCCTAGAATAGCAAAGATCACAAGTTCTTTGTCTGGAAAAATTTCATCAATGGCCAAGAGGTCATCTATGATTCTTGCTATGTTCACAAAGAAGGAGGCTACTGTATCTTCTTTAGTCATCTTTTTGGATCTTAGTTCATTCTTCACGCTTGCAACTTGACCAATGTTCTTAATAGTAAATAACTTTGACAAGGCCTCATACATTTCTTGAGCAAGGTCAATGTTGGCTATAAATGGGACAAGATTGTCCTTTATCCCTTCTACCATTAGGTTCATGGCCACTAATTCTAAATCTTTGAACGTAGCTTTATCAACATCACTAGAGTCTTCAGCAGGCTTCTTTACCTTTCCTTTCACCAAGTTTAGTACCTTGTTCTTTTCAAGGATAAGGTCAATTCTCTTCTTCCAGGATCTGTAGTTTGAGGCTCCTTCAAGTTTATGCTCTCCCTTGATTGTGTTAGACATCTTCCTTGAATATAGTAGACTTCTTTCTTGAAGTAATCCCTTTGAATGATTCGTTGATCAAGTGCTTGAGACTGCCTTTAGCTTTTTTCTTCACCAAAGCTCTGAAACCATGTTAGAAAATCAGAAAGGCAGAAAGATTTTCTTATACTTGATAGTTACTTGTGATGTTCATGACTTCTTATTAGGTTTCTTTATTTCTTCTTTCTTTTAGTTCATCAAGCAATTACCAAAGCATCTAAAACAATGGACACTATATATAGGCTCACAAAGAAGGAAAAACCCCTCACTAGGGGAAAACCCAATCAATAATTCTTCCTTCAATAGTTTTCCAGAGATATTCCAGGACTCTAGACCTTGACACAAACTTTCCTCCACACCAAGTCAACCTTCTTCTACTCTTGCAGATGAGCCTTCTTGACCTAGCAACAACAACAATAATGGCAACACTTTCTTCGACCCAGCAACTTTGTTCTAGCCCTGGAGACTTCGATCTTCACTGGAATACTTCAATCTTCTCTTAGAAACTTCGATCTTGGGTTAATACAACTTCTTGAGGCAGCAACACCCAGCAATAACAACTTCGACCTATTCTAGCAGCAGCATCACACGACAACTGGCTATGGCATCAACAAGAGAACTACGATCTTCCAAACCAGGACATGAGAGAGAGAGATAGAAGCACCAAAATTTTGATTTTCCCTTTCTCCTTCTCCTTGACCAAACTTGCACTTCCTTCCCTTCCTTCTTCAATTTCTCACTTCTTCCAGCTACAAGAGATATAGAACTTGCTTCTGAGTGAATGCTCCAAATGGAATTCGAACTTCTCTATTTATAGTCCTTTGGTGAGGTCGAATAGCCTTCTTGAGGCCGACTTGGTGTGGAGGCTACATAATTCATATTTGACTCAATACTTAACCTTTTTACATGATTCAAAAGCCCAAGAAGGGTCTCTTTAAAAGTGCAATGAATCTATTAACTCAGAATAAATCCTATAAGTCCTCAATGGGGACTTTGACCTAAAACATGATGACCCAAGCATGAAACCCATGCATTAATAAGTCATAATAATTCTTTTCTTTATTCTTTTGATAAGTGCATTACATGATGACTCAAATACATTTAATGAAGACCGAATCTAGTTACATTTTCCAACAATTTGTACATCATGATCAATCATTGTCTTCTCTTCTTCTATTGTTTGGTTTGCACAGGTCTGATGAAGGAAGTTCGCGCAAGGTCTGAAATTAGAAGTTAGAGGCTCGCATGTGTCTAAGGTTTCTATTTTCCAATTGCACGCACATCACAGGTCAAATTCCACTGTAGTCGCACGCTTGCAGTGCTTTAGAGAGCGAATGGGAAGCCGCAGTCACTCGCATAATAGCTTGAAAGGAGCGACTAGGGTTCTGAGACAGTTCTGGGAGGATTAGACCCTAGTCGCTCGCTTTCCACGCTTTAGGGAACGACCGACCAATCATAACCACCTGCATACAGTGCCTCAAGGAGTGATCGAGAATTCACAATCACTCACAGAATATCTTGATGAGTGCGACTAGGTTTTTGAGCTAGGGTTTGACTGTTAACCGCAGATGTCTGAAGGCTGGAAGGTTTCTCTCTGTTGTACAGTAATTCTAGAAGTCTACTTCTGATTTGTATTGCGTAAATCTTTACTAGATGATTATGTATCGGGCTCATTGTACTCTCTGCTGGAACATTTTATGACAATCTAATAAGAAAAAGATTTGAAAGGGTTTTCCCCCATAGTGGGGTTTTTCCTTGGTCTTTGACCAATCTAGTGTCTCTTGTGGTTGTGCCATTGTCTCCTTTGTCAGTGCATATATTGTTCTAGCTTCAATTATTATTTATGATTGGAAACATTGTTAATAATTGGATGCATTGCTAAATGAAGAATTGATTTGGGTTGAAGTAATTGAAACAACATAGAACAATATGGAAAATTAATAGTAAGATCCATTATGCATGACATAAAAGCCACTGGTGTTGAAAGAGATATTCTTCTCATAGCTTATGTCAAGGCACCATATCCCACCTATTCACATTATCTTGAGTCATTGCAAGCAAGTCGCAACCTTAAGGAGATTACCTTTAACTCCCTTAAGAAGAAGTTTGTTGAAAGAGAGAAGGCTTTTGGGACAAAGTATAGCTCCTCAATCTTCTGAAGAAGTTGTGTGCCTTGCACAAAAAGAGAATAATCATGCACAAGATTCTTCCGGAGGAAGAGGTGTCTGAAGAGAAAGAGGAAGGAAGAATTTTAGAGGCAGGGAGTGCAGACATTTCCAAGGAGAAAGGTTTGGTCTTCATTGCATACAATGCAATAGAGATGGACATGATGAATCCACATGTAAGACGCCTTGGGACAGAATTGAGTAAGAAAGGAATGAAGGAAAAGGTAAAACAATTGACAAAGGGAAAGGAAAAGCACCCGAGTCCACTCATTATGTCGTGGCACATTGCAACATTGGAGCAACCGAAGACTTATTCAATGCTTCACTTGCTTCATGGAAAGATGTTTGGTTGCT
This sequence comes from Pinus taeda, assembly GCA_000404065.3. Classification (NCBI taxonomy): domain Eukaryota; kingdom Viridiplantae; phylum Streptophyta; class Pinopsida; order Pinales; family Pinaceae; genus Pinus; species Pinus taeda. The sequence continues at coordinate 31,441 of APFE030353360.1, forward strand.
TGATTCAGGAGCAACTTGCCACATGACTTTCAGAAGAGATTTATTTGAAGAATTCACTGATAATATTGATGGAGCAATATACTTTGCAGACAAGTCAAAACTCAAGCCATCAGGGCTTGGCATCATCAGGCTCAAATTGCTTGGTCTTCTAGACTTTCTTCTACATGATGTTTTATACCTCCCGGAGTTGAGGAGAAACTTGTTGTCCTTGGTCCACATCCGCCAATAAGGACACTCTATTCATATATTTGATGGCAAGGTCGATGTTAGAAAAGCATTAGATCACTCACTTGTCATGACTAGGATAGAGGAAGAAAGACTTTTGAAGCTGCAAGGAATCTCTGCTCGTGCACAAAACTTTTCATACAGTTCTCACTATGATGAAGGTACATTTCCATCAAGTCTTTTATGGCATGCTAGATTTGGACACTTGAACTATGACAACCTTCGTTTGTTGAAGAAAAATGGTGTTACTGGTTTGCCTACTATTCCTAGGAAACTTAAGCAATGTGATGCTTGTATCTTAGGAAAGCACAACAAACAGTCTTTTCATGATTCTCATTCCAGAGCACATAGAAAACTTTAACTCATTCATTCTGATTTGTGTGGCCCAATGCCTGTTCCTTCTACAAATGGTAATAAATATATGATCACATTTATTGATGACTACACTAGAACATGTTGGGTTTATTTATTGAAGAACAAATCTGAAGCTTTTGAAACATTCAAGAATTTTCATGCATGGATTGAAAATGATGCACAATATCATAGTGGCTCTATTCGCACTAATAATGGAAAAGAATACACTTCAAATGAATTTGAAAACTATCTTCACCAGCATGGAATCAAACATCAAACAATTGTGCCTTATAATCCCCAATAGAACGGAGTAGCTGAAAGAATGAACAGGACAATCTTAAATATGGTACATTCCATGATGTTTTTCAAGAATGTTACGCTGATGTTTTGGGCTGATGCAGTTCTCTGTGTTGTGTATATAAAGAACAGGTGTCAATCTCATGCTATCAAAAACAAGACTCCCTATGAAATGTGGTATGGCCACATTCCGTCGGTGAGGCATCTTAGGGTTTTTGGTTCCACCTGTTATGCCTTGATACCTAAGGAACAAAGAAACAAACTCGGTGCAAGGAGTCGCAAATGTATCTTCTTGGGGTACTCAAATACCTCCAAAGCATACCGTCTCTATGATAAAGTGAATAAGAAGTTTATAATATCTAGAGATGTAATCTTTCTTGAATCTTCCAAGACTGACAATGTTGTTGAGCGGCAACTTGATCACTTGGATAGATTCGGACATACAAAGTCTTTTCAAGAGTTTGATAATGAGATTCCACATCTTGAAGGGGATCCCTATACTGGATCAATCTATGGAATCTTCTTCTGAAACACTCTCTCCTGCGCGTGAAGCTCCAGCTGTTGATGACACTTTGAGTGATGTGATTGACAGATTTAGGAGACTAAATCTTGATTCAACCCCATCTCAGTCAACTGAGCACCCTGGGCCATCTCATAAAGGTCCTCCAAAATGGCTGACAAAAACACTTGAAAGTTTTCATCATGAGGTTGGAAAGACAGGAACAAGGAGCTCAACCAGATAGAATGGAGGTAATGTAGACGATTTTGATTCACCTGTCGATATGGATGTTTCTTATGATTGTGAATTGAATTTGTCTACAGATTTCGAACCAAATTCCTTCAAAGAAGTCGCTTCTCATGATGAATGGAAAGAAGCGATGCAGAAAGAATATGATGCTTTGATAAAGAATGGCACCTGGAAGCTGGTTGATCCTCCATTGGGAACCAAACCAGTAGACTGCAAGTGGGTCTTCAAGAACAAGTATAAAGCAGATGGTTCACTTGAAAAGCACAAAGCCAAGCTTGTGGAAAAAGGTTTTGCACAGAAGAAAGGGGTTGACTATGAGGAGACTTTTGCCCCCATGGCAAAATGGGCTACCATCCAGACACTCTTTGCCTTGGCAGCTCAAAATGGTTGGAAAGTCCATCAAATGGATGTAAAAATTGCTTTCTTGAATGAAGATCTGAAAGAGAATGTTTTTAAGTCCCAACCAAAAGGATTTGTTGTGATGGGTCGGGAACATAAAGTATGAAAGCTTGTAAAATCCTTGTATGGCCTCAAGCAAGCACCGTGGGCTTGGTACGAGAGATTGATTGAGTATCTTTTGAAACTCAATTTCAAACATTATGATCTTGATGATGCAACTTTGCTTGTCAAGAAAGTTGGCAAAACAGTTGTATATCTTATGGTGTATGTAGATGATCTTTTGATGACAGGGAACAATGAGAGCTACATTGCATCCATAAAGAAGGAACTGGGGAAAGGCTTTGACATGACAGATTTGGCCTATGTTCACTACTACCTTGGTATTGAAGTAACCCAACATCTGAAGTTTATATTCCTCTCTCAGAAGAAGTACATTGGAGATCTGTTGAACAGTTTGGCATGGATGAGTGCAATCCTTTGACTACTCCAATGGAACAGAACTTAAAGCTCAATCTGTTGAAGGAAAAGAATTTGAGGATGCAACAAAGTATAGACAACTCATAGGAAGTCTCAACTATCTGATTACTACCAGACCAGACATTTCATTTGTTGTTGGAATCCTCTCCAGGTTTATGAAAAAGCCTTGTGAGGGTCGTTAGTCTGCTGCAAAAAGTGTTCTAACGTACTTGAAGGGAACTCAAGACTTTGGACTCAAGTATAAACGGGTGGGTGACTTCAGCTTGATTGGATACTCTGATTCAGATTTCGATGGAGATAAAGAAACTGGGGTATCTACTTCAGGTTATGTTATGAGTCTTGGATCAGAAGTTGTCTCCTGAAGGTCATGCAAACAAACAATTCCAACAAATTCTACAACTGAGGCAGAATATGTGGCAGCAGCTGAAGCAACAACGAAAATTGTGTGGCTCAGGAAAATTCTGGAAGATTTGCAGGAGAAACAAGTGTATTCAATTCCTCTTTTGATTGACAACACTTCTGCAATAAAGTTGGCCAAGAACCCAAAGTTCCATGATAGAATGACACATATCAATACAAAATACCATCTAATTCGACATCATGTTGATGCCAAAACAATCCAACTACGGCATTGTTCCACAAATGAGCAAATTACAGACATATTCACCAAAGCGCTTGGAAGGGAAAAGTTTGAAAGATTCAAAATGATGCTTGGGTTCACCAACATCCCTTCAGATTAAGGGGGGGAATGTTGATACCTAATCTTTGAGATTAGGTAAATCCATGTAAATATTGTAAATAGCAAAATTAAGGGAATTGGAAAACGAAGAGACATTGGGAGATGAAACCCAACAGTCTCCCTCTCCATGTATATATCTATGCTTTATCTATGTTTTATCTTAATGACGCCCTTCCTTTTCTTGTTATGAGTGATGAATGTAGAAGGTTCTCCTTCTTCATGTTTTTGTATCCTGCCTCTAGAAACCATCCTTGATTCTTCTTGAGTGAGCTTTCCAACGAGCTCAATAAATGATTGGACCACATTGTTATTGCTTATAGTGGTAATGAAGGTTTCCCAAATAGGAGGGAGACCTCTGAGGGTCACAATCACCAGTTCCCTATCATGCACGGTTTCCCCAACTTTGCAATTGATCTCTAAGATGAGATATCCTCACAATGTAGGATTGGACAGACTCTCCTTTATTCATCTTCATACCTTTGAGTTGATCTTTCAAGGAGATGATTGCATTCAAATTGTTGACTTCATACATGCCAGCTAGTTTATCATACATATCCTTAGACTTCTTCAAATTCCCAACATAAGCAAGTAAATGATCTTGTAAACCATCAACTATAATTTTCTTTGCTTGCAACTCACCTTTCTTGTACTTGTTCTTGGCAGCAGCAGAAGCATTCTCCAAAGGTTCAGGTACTTTTCCTTATATGTATTCCCAAGCATCATTGTCTTCAGCTATGATTTCCAACCTGATCATCCAAGCAGCAAAGTTAGATGAGTCACCCAGCTTATCATTATCCTTGAAGAAAAAGGAAGTCACCTTAACTTGATTGGACAGGCTCCTTCAACTTTTCAAAGATGATTTCTTCAACTCTTGGTTCCTTTAGGCTTGTCCCTCACCTTGGCTCTAATGTTAATTTTTACACTACTTTATGTTGTTTCAATTACTTTAGCCCAATTCAACTGTTCAATTAGCAATCTTTCAATAGCAATTAATACTTTTCATCAATCAATAGTAACTGGAGATAGAACAGTAATGCAATGACAATAGGAGACAATCAACACATCAACAAGAGACACCAAATTTGGTCAATAACTAGGGAAAAACCCCAAAAGGGGGAAAACCCTTTGAAATTCTTCTTCTATTAGATTGTCATAAAATGTTCAGTAGAGAGTACAATGAGCCCATAAAAATATCCAACAATATCAACCAAACAATATCAGAAATATGATCCCAGCAACAACATTGATCAGATTTAGCTTTCTCGGTCTGCAATCAACCGTCAAATTGAAACCCATTATCCGAACCGCATGGAGAAAGAGTTATGTGTGTGGCTAAGATGCTCTAACCGCATGCATAAGCATGTGTGCCTATTGTTATAGCCGAAATTTTCCTAAGTCAACCTTGCGGCTGAAAACTAAAAACCTTAATCACACGTGCGAGCTTCGGACCCTGCAATTTCGGAGTTGTATGAACCAGTCCAATGAAGAGAGAGAAGAAGAAGATGCTTGATGATGGTGTTCAAATGAGGGTCACTTGAATTGTATTTATAGGCTTCCAAGGGTGACCAATTTGCTTTAGGGCTGACTTAATCAAATGTGACATTGTGGGCTTCAATTCAAAAATACACTTTCCCTTGTCCAAATTGAGTGCTTCAAAAGTCAAAATTGGTCCTCCCGAAAAAAGGAATCTAGTCCCATGATTGGAATTTGTCACTAAGCTGCCAAATTAACAATGAATGCCCCAACCTCAATAAACAATAAACTGCTACATGTTTAAAGGGTATTGAAAAGCATAAAGCAAGTTGGTTACCCAAGCTATGCAAGAAACAAAAGAAAATTTTAAAGTAAAAGGAACACCAGAGGGGTGCAAAAAGCAAGCCCAGAAGGGGTAGCTCATGCCTACATGATTGCTCCCTCTTATTATCATTATACTCAAGACGTTGGGCCTCCTTTAGTTGGTATCATGGTTGTGGCATCTTCCTTGAGGTCTTTCCCATTGCATGACTACATTTATCATATGCATCTATGGATTGATGGGCCTTATTACTGCACAATCTAGCAGGGCTATAGGAGGGGAAAACCTAAGGGACAACTACTAGACTAAGTGACAACCACGAGACAATGACCCACTGTCACCTTAGTCAATCTCCCCTACTCTTTACGAACTGTTATCGATGGGAGGAGTCTCGATAGGAAGGGTATCACTAGTAATGAATAGATCGATGATTCAGGTGTGAATTGATTCCACTAAGCCCATTCAAGGAGACACAATAATGGTTCAATGTCTCAAGGAAGCTAAAGGCTCTCCAAGAAATGCCTAGGAGGAGATCAAGACTTAAGGCTTGAAATTTTCAATGATAATAGGTATACCTAAGGTCAAGACTCCAAAAGATGAGGTAGGACCTCTCAAGAAGCCCTATGTGATGATTTGACACTTTTAAAAGGCTCTTCGCTCCTCTTGAGAGACCTAAGAAAGACTTGCACTAAACCTAGGGTTTTATGAAATTACGTGGGGAAAAATACTTCCAAGGCACTCACCAGGTCAAGGCAAGGGAGGAGAAAGGGTTTCTAATTATTTATTCCACTGAATACAATGCTCATACAACCCTCAAAGAATTCCCAAATGTGAGAGAGACAGACCTAGGTTTTCCCTCTTGGAGTGGCACCTAGGAAAAGAGATTTTATGGATGAAACTCGAGCGAATGCCCACCAAACATGGAGCATAGGGTGTCTATACCCTAAGCTTGATGTGTGGACCCTCAGAGTCTCGAAAAATCACCTCCCTAAGATTTCGCTACAAGCCCTAGATTTTCGCCTTACCTTTAGGGGACTGAAATTTAGGAGAAGAAAATATGGAGAAGAGAAGAGTTGATCACCAAACTTCTTGGAATAGTGCTAATTCCTTTGGGCTATGGAGTCTTAGATGATTTAAAATTAGCCAAAACCATCCTTAAGGAGGATAAACATTGATGCCCTAGCAACCAACCTTTAACATTTACACACTCAATATTTAAGCAGTTTTATGGAAGAAAGACAAAATTTCATCCACTAGGAACATTCATCATTTGCCATACAATGAGTAACATATGCAATTTCCGACCAAGAAGCTTTCCGAAAATGATTTTCAACAATTAGGGCACAATAGCATTAACCTAGTTGCAACAATTCCATACATTAGCCATAATTCCAAGAAAATATTCAACGAGAGGCACTTACAAGATGACAATATGACATATCCATCCACAAATCATGAGATAGCTCCAAAGAATATTGAAAATTTCAGCCCCAAATGTAAAAATGCATCAAAGAATCGCCAATAGTCTCCAAATAAAAAGTATGAGTTATTTTACAAGAGAAAAATCCAAGTGATGGTGACGAGTTCTCACACATGAGACTCTTTTCTATTTATATGAGCCTCTCCTAATCACATTAGCCTAATGAGCCCCCAAAATTATAAAATAACATGCTAAGAACAAGTCTTCTTGGTCACAAGTCGACCAAGTAGCTATCATAAGATATGAAAAAGCCATCCATAAGTAAGCTAAATTGATGACGTCATAATGTAGAAGGATTGTCGAAGAGCCTCGTTGAGTCCTCTAAGTGCCATGATGAGAGAGAGGACTCCAATAAAGATGAATTAGGGGATGGCCCCTAATTTTTCATGTAAGTCATCATGTGGGGCCCCAAAGTGGGTTTGGGGCACATATGTTAGTCTCATGGGTCTCCAAATGAAAGAATAGCCTGTACAATGAGGGCTCTAATGATGGTGCCGAACCTCCCATGTCTCAAGGGTGAAACAAACCTCCTCTGGGCCTTGGATCAGGTTCCCTAGTCATGCTAGGTCGGTCAGGTCATGTTGGTCCAAGTGCATCATCTTGCGAATAATGTGGGGCAATGAACAAACTGCTGAAAGTGTTGAGGGTGCCCATGGCATGAAATGATGCTAATACACATGATGGAGTCCCATGGCTCTTGACGCATTCCATACAAATGCCAATATGATACTCTGGTGGGCTTGGGCCCCAGCTAAGTTGCCCAATCCATGATGAAACCACCTGCCACTTACATATAAGATCTAATGCGCTTCCTCACCATAAGGTACAATAATTCATTAGTGCATCTAAGTGAACCAAGCCTGTTAATCAAGGGCACAAATGAGACTTCATAATGGCGTTCCCTTCCAATTTTGGGGCTTTGACCATGTCATAGCGTTACCTCCCTAGGTAGGAGTGGCTAATAAACAACCCTATTAGGTGTTCCCAACCCTAAAGGGAAAGACAGGTCCAAGGTACATCCTTCAAGTGATAGGAGTCATGTGAATAATGATGAGGTGGATAGGAACATAGGGGTCTCAAGGCCAAATGCCATGGGTTCAAGGGTGGTAATGATGAGGGATGTCCACATATTTAGGGGTATAGGTATAGGAGGGAGCAGTCATGGATAAATGAGTTACCTCAGCCTTTGTTTTTCCACCCTTCTTCATTTTCCTTTTGCATTTTCTTAATTTTTCTTTGTATTACTGCTCGAGGCTCTAGGAAATGAGAGCATGTTATGAATAATATAAGCAGCTATTACCCCCTTAAAGTGGGGTAGTTCATTGCCCACCAGGGGTTGGTACATGCATGGGTTTCTTAATGATGTGGGGGCACTCATGGTACCCTAGGAACCAAGGTGATGGCCATAATGAAGGAGTAGAGCTAATGTTTGGCATTTGCCCATGCGTTAATATAATGTCCCGGCCATCTTTTGCATTTTATAATATTCTTTTCTTTTGTTTCTTGCTTGTGACCATGATATGCTTCTAACCTTTTTTTAGCTACATCAACCTCTGGGGCAACATTTCCAGGCTTGACCCAAACATGTAGACAAGGGGAGGGGGTGTACTAGTGCCTTGCGGACCCAAAGAGGGACAATGATGAAATAAGGTTTGTAATATGTGGAGGTGAGTGAAAAATGCGAAAGGGGAAAATGGGATTGAGCTACCACAATCAGGGTTTCCCAAGTAGTGCCCTTCCTAAAGCTAAAAGCCAAAAGGGGAGATCCCACGGGACTAGGACCGAGGATTAACCCCCCGTTTAAGGTGAGGGAACAAGACCACAGTCAAAACCCTTCCTTCTTCCAAGTCACCCAATAATCCATGCCCAAAGTGCCAAAGGAAAAACAAGCATAAGCACCCGATTGCACAATGAAAAACATCCATTTAGGATTGGATGGCCTGTTGGAAAATGTAACTAGTTTTGATCTTGATAATTGTAAATATACGAATATCATTATGTATATCTTATGTTACAAGAAAAAGAAGAAAGAAAGATATTATTTTAGCATGGGTTTCATGCTCCGTTTTGTTGGTTAACTAGGTCAAGCATGTTCTTCATGCTTCTAGGGTTTGTCAAGTCAAGAAAATATTTTTCTTGAGTCAAGAGAGTCTTTATCATTTGTATAAGAGCCCATTGGGCAAGTTGTAATATGAAAAAGATATTATTTTGAGTCTAGAAAGTCCTTATATGCCTCCTAGCACAAGTCGGCCCTACCAGCAAGAAGTCAGCCTAGAAAGGGGTATTCGACCTCATGGAAAGCCTATATATAGAAGCGGCTTCGACCTCTCTCACCATGAATTCGATCACACAAGAAAGAAGTTCATTTTGAAGCTAGTAACAAGAAGGAAGCAAGAGCGAAGGTCTAGAAGAAGAGAGCATCTCAAGGAGAAACTGAAATCTGATTTTTGTGACTATCTTTCTCTCACATGCGAAGGATCTAGGGTTTATGTTGCAGCTTCAAGACCAAGATTGCAGGTCTGAAGTTTTGAAAGAAGGTCAAGACTTGAAGCCAAAAGTCTAGAAGAAAAGGAGCAAGTCAAAAGCGAAGGAAGGAGACCTATATTTGATCTCTTCTACCCACACATGATAATGTTTCTACACCTATTGCAAGGCCGAAAGTTGCAAAATGAAATTGCAGACTCAAAGTTGGGGGCTGAAGTTAAGAGTGGAAGCAGGTTGAAGGAGGATTGACCCTTGTTGACTTGGTTTATCTTTGACCTACTTGGACGAGATTCTTGGAGGGTTGACTTGGTGCTTGGAGGACTTGGTATAGGGTTTTGGGTCTTGGTTTTCTCATTTGACGCTGATTCTATAAGAAGAGAAGAGATTCTTTCTGGGTTTTCCCCTTGGAGGGGTTTTACCCTGGCTTGGAGCCTACTTCTTGTGTCCATTGTCTTTATTGTTTTTGCTCTTGATAATTGTTTGATAAAAAGATCTAATAAAGAAACATACGAAAATAAGTTCACAAGCAATTATTAAGGTTAAGGAGAATTTGTTTTAATAGTTGCCCTACTACATTCTCCAACATGGTATCAAAGCTAAGGTGAAGAAAGGGAAGGCAGCCGGAAGATCATCTTGTTGACATAAGAAGGGATTGCTTGTCAAAGGGATCATTTGCAAAAGGACACAAGGAAAGAAGAAGGAAGATTACGACGTCAAGCTTTAGTTGAAGATCTCATCATCTTAAGAAGGATCAAGCTCTCATTGCAGGAAGGATAAGCCTTTGTTGAAAGCTCTCTGCTGCAGCATCTTGAATAAAAGGAAGCATCAAAGAATCTTGGGATCATCATCCTCTCATTGAAGTTGTTTTAAGATACTATTGTTGAAGGGATCCTAGAAGTCATCATTCTAGGGCATCTTTGAAGTCTCTTTGAAGGTCTTGAAAGCATCAAGATAGTTGGAGACATCATCAAGAAGGAGGACTCTCGGTTGACAAGTGTGTATCATATTGTCCTCTATGTCTCAATCTATAGATCATATGGCTACATTTTGCAAGGAAAGCAACAAGCTCGTTGGATCAGCAAACTTCCAAGCATGGAAGAAAAGGATTGACTTGGCACTCACTGAAAATGAATTCATGGAATATGTTCCTGGTGAATTTGTTGAAGCAGACAAAGAGAAGACTCAAGAATTAGCAAAATACAAGAAGGGAGAAGTAAGGGCACAAAGGATCATTGTTGGGTCTATTAAGGATCATCCGGTTCCATTTGTTGTTGATTTGAAGACATCCAAGGCTATGTATGAGGAATCAACTATATAGAATAAGGAAGTCAAAGGAAGAAGGCATGGCCACTTATCTTATGAAGATCTCACAATAAGGGACCAGTTGCAAGGGCTTGGGGAAGTTGTTTCTTATTCAAAAATGACTAATTATGTATTAAATGCTCTACCATCTGATTTGAGCACTTTTGCAACTAGTATCCACTCTAAGAAGGATACTACACCTTTTGATGAGATATGGGCTCAATGTATCTTGGAATCTAGGATAAAGGCAAAGGATGACACCGAATCAAATGAAACATCTCAAGCCTTTATTGTAAGGTCTAAGAAGAAGAAGAAAGGGAAGTTTGGAAAGTCCAAAGGAAAGACAAATATGTCCAAAGTTCAGTGCTTTGAATGCAATGAGTATGGACACTTTAAGAGGGATTGTCCAAACAAGGAGAACAATAAAAGAAAAGAAAGAAGTGAAGCTCACATAGCTGAAGAAAGGGAGAACCTAGGAAGAAGTCAAAAGGAAAATATCCGAAAGACCTTTACTATTAAAGGAAGCTCCATCTATATCTGGTTCTTTATGAAATTTGTCTTTCTTTTATTAAGTAGAAAGTAGAGTAGCATGCATTATTGCATTCTCTAGAAGAGTCCTGATTTTTGTAAAGCATGGCATCATAGAAATAAGCATATGAGAGTACAATTAGAGTCTACATAATCAAGTTTCTTTATTAGGAATCATCTAGCTTACAAGAATGAGAAGATTGGGACTGTTGTCGCTCAAATTGTACACCAAAGTGCGACAAGGCTCAGGGCAGGGGCTATCACATTGATCCCGACCCTCTTCGTTTAAGTTGTCTCCCTAAAGCAAGCTAAGGGGGGTAGTCCCTATGGATGAGAAAATGAATTCGAGATACACAAATGAATGGCCTAGCAACTTGGTCAAGAATGATTGGCAAGTTTAATCATTTAGCACAATTTGATTAGATTTATTGAAATTATCAATTAGAGACCAATGACTTAGGAGTCAATTTACTTGCACAATATAGATTAAATTCCAAGCTATCAGATGAGCAGTTGCTGCTAGGATGAAAAACTATCCTATGTGAGATGAAACACCTAAAACTAAGTGAAATGCAAGCTCTTGGTTAATTTTAGTTAAATGTCTATTCTAGATGAGAACCCTCAATTTAGCCGTATTGAAGCAAGTCTCGCAAGAAGGTTGTAGAAAGAAGCCCACAAGAAGGAGGCTATGGCATCATTAACGATACCTCCCATGAGGTTCTAATGACCCAAGTGCCTCTGTTCCTACAAGGTATTGCCCACAAGAGAACTGCAAGGTCACCTGTTTTAACCTTAGTGCAAGGATCAAATGTTGCAAGCCAAGAGAGGGGTGATCTTTCTATCAACTAAGCTTATGCTTGGAGGTACATTTTATAGATGCACCTCTAATCCTAGAATGATATGCAAGATATGAGTGATGGATTTAAGTGAGATTATTAAATGACCTTTAAGTACTTCACGTTCAATTACTTAAGATTCAATGCTTATGTTTTCAACATAAGAGCATAAATGAAGTACTTAGAGAAAAAATTATAGGAACAATCTCAACTAAAGCAAAGTGCCAATAAACCACTTGATTTTCCAATTAAAGTGCTTCAAAATGAACCAATTCACGAACTATCCAATAAACCAGCAATCCCAATAAGTGCTCTAAATCAAAATTTGATGACAATGGAAAGCAAGGAGCACAAATCCATCAATGGATCCTTCACAACTTGATGTGCAAATTAGAAACCAAAGGTGACAATGAACAATGCCAAGAATGAGACAAGAAGGCTCAAAACACAATTGACAATCCCTAATAGGGATTATTCAATTCTAAGATTTGAGTGAAGTCACCCTTAAGACCACAATGTACTTATTATTGAAATTTTACCTCAATGCTCCAAAGATGATGCTTATAGTGATCTTAACAATTAGCAACCTCAATGTTCTTTAAATGAAAACAATAATGAGTGAGAGCAATCTTATATCACTTTAGCAAGTAGGAACAATAGACTACTTTGGAATTATGTTCTTTGACAACAATGCTCTTTTATGCAATACCAAGAGGATTAGCGATCATTCAAACTTCTTATAACAAGATGTGCAATTAGGTTTACTTCTTTAGAAAATAACAAGGAGGCACAATTTCTAAATGTACTTATATGTCATCTTAAGATGCAAATGGAGACGAGTAAAACTGTGCCTATGATGTAATGCAAGACATGGGAAATGCAAGGAGGGACCAGCAAGACAACAATTACTTTTCTTTCACTATATTTCCACAATGATTAGCTCAACCACAAGATGAAGAGAAAACTTAGAGCAGCCCACTTAAATCACTTTGCCAATAACTTAAGAGAAATGATGCTTCAAAGCCTCAAGATGAGTTCCTATGAATTTAGAGGTTTCTAAGATGTCCTTTTTAATCACTGTTATGACTTATATCAAACTTATAAAGGCATATAGAAGACCTCATAAACCATATGATAGTCCTCTAAAATCACTCTAGAACACCACAAACATAATGACATAAATCTTTCTTATAACTCAAGATTAAACGTGTGATGATTATAGGCTTATGTTAATGAGTTTTAGGATGTGTATTCAGAGATTTTACCACTGTTATGTGATGTCTTCAGATCTGATTTTAAAAACAGTGAAGAAAGAGATAAGGTTAGAGAGCAAACCCTTGGCCTTAAGAACTTATGAGATGGCTAGATGAGTTTGTTGAATGCACTTAGACTCTTCCAAACACCTGCAACACCAATGTTAGATATATAAACCCTCAAGCCAAGTGATGGATCAGCCCTTTAATGAGGACAGCTAGGGCTTCTAGGGTTGGTTGATGGGCTAGAGAGGACTTGAGCCCTTGAAAACTCCTCCAATGAGTGATGAAGCCTACAAAACCAATTGTTAGCTCAACATAGCATAAATCAATGATACCATGTGACAAGAAAACACTTGAAACCCTTGCCAAACTTACCATCGGCTTGCAAAACAAATATTAGTACCAAAATCAAGTGCAAAACCCCACAAGTAAGCCAATACAGACTGAAACAATAAGAAAAATTCCCAAATAGGGCTGCGGCCTAGGGCCATAAGCCCTCTAAGGGCTGCGGCTACCCCAGAAAGAGACCAATAGGGCTGCGGCTAGGAGGGATAGGGCTCCTAGAGGCTGCCAAAACAAAGACCTTTTAGGCCTATGACTTACCAAGGAAAAGGCCCTAAGGGCTGCAACTAGGGTAAAATGCCCACAAAGAGCTTCGGCTAGGCCTAAGTGGCCTTAAAATGCCCACGGCTAGCCTTCAAATGACCTCAGCACCCTACAAACACAAAATTATGGCGAGAAAACACTACAAAGACCTCCAAAGGCTAGCAGTCCTCTTCTTTCAATTGGATGTTGAGGAAATAGGGCTTGAAGAGGCTAGATCTTACCCTCTATAGCCAAGATCAGCCTCTTTCTCTTGAACGATTGGCTCAAAAATTGATTTCTGCTTCAAACCCTTGAGCTATCACCTGCACAAAAGAAATAGAAAAGACCCAAAAACCCATACAAAAATTGAAATAAAAACCCAAAACCCCAAACCGTTTAACCAAGGACCCTATTAGGTGGTTTTAACCTCTAAAGGGGGTGGCATGTCCATGGCACATCCTTTAAGAGGTAGGTAGAAAATGGTATAATAATGCAATGGAGTGGGGATCAGGGGAATCATCCAGACCACATGTCAAGGAGCAAGGGTAGCTATAATAAGGGAAGCCCACACCTAGGTATATGAGTGTAGGAGGGTGCAAATCGTGGTACATAAGTTACCCCAGCCTTTGTTTTTCCACCCTTCTTCATATGCCTTTTACCTTTGATTGATTTTTCTTTATAACTGCTCAGGGCTCCGGGGGATGGAGAGGATGATGTGTAATATGTAGCAGTGGATACCCCCTTAAGGTGGGGCAGTTCATCGCCCACGAGGGGTTGGGACAATCATGGGTTCCTTAATGATGGAGGGGGCTCATCTAGGGCCCATAGGAACTAGGGTGATGACCACAGTTAAGGGGTAGAGCTCATGTTTGGCTTTTGTCCACTACTAAATTTGTATGTCCTGACCATCTTTTGGATTTTGTGGTACATTTCCTGTTGAGAGTGGCCAAATTATGCTACTTTTTTTCTTTCTCGCTGCATCAACCTCTGGGGCATTGATTCAGGCCCGATCCAAGGTGTGAAAAAGGGGAGGGGGAGGCTAACCCTATGCAAACCCAGTGGACACATGTGGATCCGGATGGGAAAAGAGATGAATGGGGCTCAAATGAGTGGAAAGGGAGCAATGTAGGTGGTATCAAGAAGCGGTACCACATAACCAAAGTCGAGATTTCCCATGTAGTGTCATCCCTAAAGTTAATGGCCAGTAAAGGAGATCCCACGAAACTAGGATACAAGGGTAACCACGAAATCAGGCAATGGAGACAAGATTACAAACCTAACCCACTCTTTCCATCGAATCCCCCCACCAATTCATGCCCAAAAGTGCTCATGACAAGTAAGGAAAAAACTACTCAACTATGCCAACGAAAAGCCATACCTTTGGGATCGGAAGGCCCACCTTCAAACATACATTCATAACAAATGGGCGAGGGACCACATCGTTGGCTCAAGTGGCGGAGAAAATGGCACATCAAGCTATCTGGGGGCTGCAAGGGGCTGCTGACTACCGGCTGAGGACCATCTAGGAAAAAATATTTCTCCCATATACACTACCCAAAGGTGGTCGGTAACAGGCTTAACTTCAAAAACATATTTCTCCTTGTCCAAATTTGATGATCTTTAGGTCAATCTTGGTCCTCTCAAAAAGAGGAATTCAATGCAATAATCATCTCCATCAAATGAGTTGTCCAAAGTGGAATTTGACTCAAGTTGCCAATTTTAACACTCCCTCTCAACTAGGGAGAATCCCACCTGCCAATCCATCCATCATCATGCCATCCTGTCATCACATACCATCTTTGCATCTCGTCTCTACTCTGCTAAACATTGATATAGATAATGAAGAAGAATTGATCAAGAGTGAGTCACAAGACCTTGCCACTCTCCACTGACAAAAGTCAGTCCACATAACCAGGGGTAGAACCCCAATCGGACTTGATCCTATTGAAGAATGTAACTAGGTTCAGTCTTCATAATTATATTTAAGTCACATTGAAATGTACTTATCAAAAATAATTTTATTATTATTATTATAACTTATTAAAGCATGGGTTTCATGCTTAGGTCATCATGTTTTAGGTCAGAGTTCCCATTGAGGACTTCTAGCATTTATACTAAGTCATTAGAGTCATTGTACATTTAATGAGACCCTTCTTGGTCTTTTGAATCATGTAAAAATAATTAATATTGAGTCAAATAAGCTATTTGTCACCTCCACACCAAGTCGGCCTCAAACTGGGTAATTCGACCTCACTAGAATCCTATTTATTGGAGCAATTCGAATTCATTTGGAGCACTCACTCTGTCTCTCACAAGTTCGATATCCAGGATAAAGAGCTGGAAAAGTGCGAAGTAGGAAAAGAAGGCTAAAAGGAGTGTGAAGTTGGAGAAGAAGGAAGAAAAAGGCAAGATCAAAATTTTGGGCTACCTATCGCTCTCTTGTGTGGATTCCTCTAGGAGATCAAAGTCTTTTTGTCAAGTCGAAGTTTTTGTTGCTGCTAGGTAGAAATTGTTATTGTAGGGCTATCATCTCCAAGAAGGAAGAAAGAGTTGACTTGGTGTGGAGGAAGTTTGTGTCTAGGTCAAGAGTCTTGGTTTATCTCAAGAAGTTATTAAAGAAGAGTTGTTGACTGGGTTTTCCCCTAGATAGGGGTTTTGCCCTGGTTGTCCACCTATATCTGGTGTTTGTGATCTTTGTGTTATTGTTTTGGTAATTGCTTGATGAACTAAAAGATAAAAGAAGAACATAAAGATAAAGAAAGTCACAAGTAATTATCTATATAAAGAAAATATTTCTACCTTTTTTATTTTCTAACATGGTATCGAAGCTAAGGTGAAGAAAGAAAAAGGCAATTTAAGGATCTACTGAAAGGAGTCTAAGAAACCTCAAAAAGGATTGAGCAAGGGATCATATAAGGAAAGAAGCTTACTACCTTCAAGGACAATGTCTAACACAATAAAGGGAGAGAACAAATTAGAAGGAGCATCAAATTACAAGTCATGGAAGAAAATAATTGATCTCGTTCTTGAAAAGAACTAAGTACTAGATTTGGTTAGAGGAAAAGTGAAGAAACCTACCAAAGGATCTAGTAATGCAGATAAAGTGAAGTTTAGAGAGTCAGAAATATTGGCTATGACACTAATGGTAGAAGGTATAAAGGACAATCTTGTCCCATACATCTCCAACATAGACCATGCTCAAGAAATGTATGAAGCCTTATCAAAATTGTTCACTATCAAGAACATCGGTCAAGTAGTAAGTCTTAAGAATGAACTAAGGACTACAAAATTGACAAAAGATGACATTGTGGCTTCCTTCTTGGTAGGGATAGCTAGAATTAGAGATGCCTTCAAGCCATATATGAGATTATACCGGAAAAAGAGCTAGTGATCACTACATTATTGGGATTGCCACCTACTATGAGTGTTTTTGCTTCAGGACTCAATAGTTGGAAAGAAACTCCTTCATTCGAACAATTATGGAATGCCTGCAGCCAAGAAGAGATGAGAATCTCATTAGTAACCAACAATGAAGAAGAGAAAGTTTCAAATGCATACTCCGCTTATCACAAGAAAGGGAACTTCAAGAAGTCAAAAGGTCCAAGAAGGAAGGTAGACATGTCCAAAATAGAATGCTACCAATGTCATAAAATGGGTCACTATAAAAATGATTGTCCTGACAATCCGAAGAATAAGAAAGGGAATAGGGACCAAGCTAATGTTGTTGAAAAAGAATCTCCAAAGAAGAATATGTTGAAATTTGGTACTGGAGGACAGGTGGTTCCCTAAGGCTTTGATCTTTGGCCTTGGGAAAAGTGTCCAAAAGAATTTAATTTTTCTCCTAAAGTGACTTTATAATTTTTATAAAGTTAAATCTAATTTAAAAGTGACTTTAAGTGATAAAGTTACTAAAGTCTAATTTTAGAATGACTTTAATAAAGTCAATGTAAAATTAGAAAGGAAAAGTGACTTTGGAAATAAATGACTAAGTGGGTCTTCATTAAAGTGGGGTGAATTAAAAATTGGAAAGTGAGATTTAAATGAGCATTTAATCTCAGCCCTAGATCTCAATCTATTTCAGCCATTGGATTTAGGGATCACCCAAAAGTCACTTAGGGTTAGATTAAAGGAAGAAAAGGTCATTTATTCTTTCATGAGCAGATTGAGAGAAGGAGAGCAAGAGAGCAAGGGAGATTTTTGGACAGAGAGGAGAAGGAGATAGCAGCTTTGCACACATTCCAAGGCAGCGCTTTAGCAAATCCGTACAGCTGAGTTAGCACACAGCAAAAGGTAGTGTTTGGGCATGGTTTTCAAGGAAGCCGTACAGCGGATTTTGAGGAGGCCGTACAACAGTTTTCAAGGAGGCCGTACAGCAGTTTTCAAGGAGGCCGTACAGCAAATTTGGAGGAGGCCGGCCGCCGTACAACAGTTTTCAAGGAGGTCGTACAGCTGTTTTGTGGAGGCCGTACAGCAGATTTGGAGGAGGCCTTACAGCAGTATTGTTGTTCTGTTTTGCTGGTTGCAAGTTTTCCAGTTGGCTGAGGCACGGAAAACGAGATAAGTTGTAAAAGTTTGCTTGCTGATTTTTTGCTCAATATTTCTCACTGTAAAAAGCATTTTCATAAATAAGAAAGAACTCTCGAACGAGTTTTCCCAAGAGTTGTAGGGGGTTTTTCCAGGGTCACCTTGACCAAAAATCACTATGTTTAAATGTGTTAAATGGCTGTTTGTACCTGCTGATTTTTTTATTTCTGCATTTTCCAGCATTTTGTAAAATTTCCAGAATTTGTGTTTTCAGAAAAAATTATTTTTTCAGTTGTTGAATGTATGGATATGGGAAAGGGCATTTAACTATTTTGGAGAAATAAGGTGAAACTGAAAATCGGGGTGGAAATGAGAAATTTTTACATGGTATCAGAGGTTGAGTGTTGAAGTGCAGTTTGGGACAGCAAGGAGGAAATTACAGTTTGCTGATTTTTCACTCAGAAAATTCCAGCACGCTAATTTTTCACAAACAGCAGTTTTAACTTTACTACAACAGTGCTATTTTTCACTTTTAGGACAACAGGATGTCATTGGGATTTGAAGGTGGAGGATAGGTTGGATGGGCATACAAATTACAGCGTTTGGAAGGAGAGAATGCAGAGTATCGTTGAGGAGGCAAAAGTCTGGGACATCATGGTGCATACCACACAGAACCCTGTTGCTGTGCCTACTGATGCTACTCAGTTGGCTGAGTATAATAAAAAGAACAACAAGGATAAGAGACTGATTCTAGACAGAGTCAAAGACCATTGCATTCCTCATGTGAGAGGAAAGAGAAATGCCCATGAGATGTGGACAACATTGTCCAATCTCTACCAGAGTACCAATGAGAACCGAAAAATGGTCCTGGAGGAGAAGTTGAAGACTATTAAGATGGATAATGATAGTGCAGCTGGATATCTCACAAAGATTACTAATGGGAGAGATGAGTTGGCAGCAATTGGAGAGGTCATTCCACCCACTGAGTTGGTGCGGATTGCAGTGAATGGCCTCCCCCGTTCATGGATGAACTTCGCTGATGGGGTTTGTGCTCGTGAGACCCTTCCCACTTGGGAGAGGTTTTGGGATGATTGCATTCAGACAGAGATCAGGAAAGGTCAGCTTGGGGCAGCCAAGCCAGTTGAGCAGGATGAGGATGTAGCATTGTCGGCAGGAGGCAAGAAAGGCAAAGGGAAGAAGCAGGCTTCCACAAGCAGTGGTGGGGGCAAAGGCAAAGGTAAAGGTAAACAGGGTAACACACAGAAGGACTATTCCAAGGTGAAGTGTTGGAATTGTCAAAAGATGGGACACTATGCAGTTGTGTGTCCGGAGAAGAAGAAGAAGGGAAAGAACCAGAGCATGGCAGCTTCAGCAGAGGTTGAGGACTTTGCAGTTCGTTTTGACCGGGAGTTTGGGTTCACTACGTGTGAGTTCTTTAGTGCAGGATCACCTGCCACACAGGTTCAGAGGGAGCATGCTTTTCCCTCGATTAGCGGAGCATCTTCAGGTATCTGGTATGTGGA